>JAJMZR010000064.1:0-10486 GCA_023807225.1 Epidinium caudatum
CCCAATCCCCAATCCCCAATCCCCAATCCCCAAACCCCAAAACCCAATAAATTAAATAGGGAATGAATTTTACTTTCAATATTATTATATTTTATTTAAAAAAAAATATATAAAAGAAATGGAAATTGAATCAGCAAATGAAAATGAAGAAAAATTAAAAAGTATAATAATAAATTATGTTAAATGGGAAAAAGAGAAAGAGTTTTTATTGACAAAAAACAACAATAATAATATTATTTTAAATGAAAAAAAAGAATTGTTTTTAATAGACAAAATATGGCTTAATAAGTTCAAAGAAATAGTTAATATTGATAAGATAATACAAAAATTGAAAATAAATTCAAATAATGAAAATGAAGAGACATTAATCAATGAATATATACAGAATGAATTAAATAACATAAATTATACAGATTTATCATTTTTGAATAATGAGAAAAGATATGATGAAAGTCAAATATTAAAGGAATTATTAGAAAATAAAAATTTCGTTTTTGAAATGGTGAATGAAGAACTAAAAAATGTTTTAAATGATTTTATTAAAGGAGATGAATATATAAAATCTAACATAAAAACAATAAATGATAAAATATTATTTGATATAAATTCATCATTCGGAAATACAAATATTATCAGAGTAATATTTTTATCTGATGAATCTTTCTATTATGAAGCATTTTTTATAGTTAATAGTGATTCATACAAAGATTTACTAGCAATAATTGAAGAAAAAAGTTTTCAAGAAATTATGAATATATTCACAATAGATTATAATAATATAGAAGAAAGTGGAGAAATAATAAAAAAAGATAATTGTGATATAGTCATTAAAAAACTAAAAAGAAATTTAATGGGTAATATTAACTATGGTAGTGCTAATATTGATAATGAAAATAATATGCCTAATGGAAATTATGACTCGGATAGCAATAATGATAATCATATAAATAATTATCAGAAAGAAAAAATAAATGATTTTTTAAAATATGTTTTGACTTTTAATTCAAAATATAAAAATGCTTTAGATAAAGGAGATATTCATAATAATTATTCACCATGCAAAATAATTAATCAAAACTGGATTAATGGTGTTTTTAAGAATTTTTTGGACAATGATTTTTCCATAAAATATGGTTTAACTCAAAAAGATTATGATTATTTCGGAAATCAAAGTTCTCAAGATTTAAAGCCGGTAAATATTGAAAAAGGAGAATTTTATATCATAGATGAAACCTTTTTTGTAAATTTATTCCCATTTATTGATGATCTCGAAACAAATAGAAATGAATTTCCAGATTATCAAATATTTTTAAATAATAATAAAGGAGCAATTATAATTGGAGATAATATTTATATATTTGAAACAAGAAATTATGATATAAATAATAAATATAATTTTTTCGAAGTAACTAACAATAAAAATGAATTAATGAAAAAAATGAAAGATATAAATAATTACGAATTAACAAAAAATAATTGGGAAGAATTAAAATCTAATGTAAATTTTTCTGATAATAATGATAATAATAATAATTTTGGAATGAATGATAACAATTTTATTTTAAAGAATAATATGAATGATGTGAATGGCTTAAATGAATTAAATAATAATGTTTTTAATAATAATTTGAATTCCCAAAATAAGGATAGAATAAATGATAATAATAATAATATTATTATTAATGAGAATGAAAATGGTGAAAGCAATAATATAATAGATGAAAAATATACATGTGAAGAATTTTTAGAGTTTTTATTTAAAAAAGATTTGGAATTAAATGAAAAAAAAAAAAATTTAGATAAAATTGAACAAATGATTGAAGAACAAAAAAACAAAAATTCTTTTGCCAATTCAAATAATATTAATAATAGAAATAATATAAATAATGTAAATAATCAAAATCATATAAATATAGTAAATAATATAAATAATATAAATAATGTAAATATAGTAAATAAAATTACATTAAGTAGAACATCTCCAACAATAGGATTACAAAATCTTGGAGCCACTTGCTATATGAATGCCCCACTACAGTGTATGGCTCATTTTATTGAAGTATCTGAAGAAATAATAAATTGGTATAAAAATAAATTTGATCCAAATAAAGGAAATAAAGTTTTAAGTGATGCATATGCATGTGTATTATACAATTTATATTTTCCCGAAGAAAATAATAATTATTCCAAATATTTTTCTCCTGAGATTTTGAAGGTTTTAATAGGAGAATTAAACCCTTTATTTAAAGGAATTCAGGCCAATGATTCTAAAGATGTTTATAATTTTTTGATTGAAAGAATGCACAACGAATTAAATGATCTTTATAAGCCAGAAATAGATAATAATGATCAAAATGAAAGATTTGATCAGACTAATCAACAATTAACTTTATATAATTTCAGAAGAATGTTTGCCAAAAATTATCATTCAATTTTATCCAAATATTTATATGGAATACAAAAAACTATCACCAAATGTTGTAATTGCAATATAAGCATATTTAATTTTCAAACATATAATTTTTTAATATTTCCATTATTAGATGTAAAAAATTATATTGTTAGTTATTATCAACAACAAAATCAATTTATCAATTTTCAAAATTATACCTTAAATTTAATGGATTGCTTTATTTATTACCAAAAAATAGATCTTTTTTGTGGAGAAAATAGTATACATTGTAATATATGTAGATCAATACAAAATTCTCTTTATTGCAATTCTTTATATTCAGTTCCTACTATATTATGTATAGTTTTAAATAGAGGAAAAAATAATGCTGATTTCAAAGAAAGAATATCATTTGGAATAGATTTAGACTTAAGTGGTGTAGTTGAAGAAAATAAAAATTCAGCTAAATATTATTTAATTGGAGTTGTTTGTCATGCGGGGGATAGTAGTATGAGTGGACATTTTTATGCATATTGTAGGTCACATTTTAATAGTAAGTGGTATTTATATAATGATGCTATTGTTTCTGAAAGCAATGAATATAAAATACTATCTGAATTAACTCCTTATATGCTTTTTTATCATAAATATATATAATTTATTTAAGAAATAATTAATATTTTCTTTCAACTGTAAAGTTGAATTTAATTTTTGACATACTGAAAATATGAATGATATAAAATTTTTTGATTAAAATGCATATAAAATATGAGTAAATAAATTTGATTTCTTTTTCTCATATAGGGAATTCTATATTTTCTTTGGCGATTTATATTTAAGGTACTTATAAAAATGATATTTTAAAGCTATTTATTATATATTTAAGAAATAATAAATTAAATATTTTTTACTAATTAATTATGAAATATCAAAAGCCTTAAAAATAATAATTTATATTAAATTAGGTTATATTATATAATTTCTTAGTAATTTTATTGAATTATCTTTAGAAGCGAATAAAAATCCATTATGTAATTGTAATTTATTTGTTGACTTTTTCTCACTTTTTCCTCCAAATGGTTGAAAAGATTCAATTAATAAAGGATTTGTCTTATTAGTTAAATCCCAAATTTTTACAAACAAATCTTCTCCATAAGTAATCAAAAAGTTTTCATTTTCTGATATTTTTATATCTTTTATGTATCCATTTTGATGGGCCTGGAATGAATTTAGGATTTCCATTTTTCTAATATCAACAAAAGAAATATTTCCTGGTTTTTCATTATTTCCTATCAAGAAACTGGCATCACTGGCAATAGGCAAAATTCTATCTCCCCCTCTTGGTATTTCTCCGATTTTTCTTTTTTTTTGTGGCAATAATAAATCAAAAAGCATACTTTTTGGCCTTTCTTCTGATTTGCATCCAGTTGTAGCAATAATTCCTGTGTTGTTCAAAAAACAGCAATCATCACAGGAAAAAATTCCTGGGTTTTGCTGAATAGTATTAATGGGAGTTTTTCTTGTATTTGAATGGTCAAAATTCCAAGTATAAACACTCCCATCAGTATCACAAGCCATAAGATTATCTCCATAAGAATTAAATTTCATTTTATTAATGGCATGTAATGCTGGCTTACTAGTTCCATCAGCACTTTTTTTCTCGATATAATATTCATCAATTGTTG
Source organism: Epidinium caudatum (assembly GCA_023807225.1). NCBI lineage: Eukaryota > Ciliophora > Litostomatea > Entodiniomorphida > Ophryoscolecidae > Epidinium > Epidinium caudatum. Next base: position 4,078 of record JAJMZR010000064.1, read on the forward strand.
ATCCTATATCTTTATATGGGCTGAAAGAATAAACAGATATAACTCCCTTATTATTTGAACTTAAATATACTGGTAATTGTGGATGAGGTAATAAAATTTTTGAATAATTTGAATATTCTGGAGTAATAGTACTTGAATTGGGTATATTTGAGGCAGTATTTGTGACTACAGTGTTTCTATATTTTTGCTGTGTACTTATATTTTCTAAATATTCTGAAGAAGGAATTGAATTGAAATACTGGGGGGGGAGTGTGAGTGACTGGGGGAATTTTATAAATGTTCTTCTTGGAAGTAATATTCCATGATATAATATGGATAAAACTTCATTATAATTTTCTTGAATTTGTTGTTCAAGAGAAGTAAAATAATCATTCACATATGAATTTTTGTAGGATTGCTCCCAATTATCTAATTCATCTTTTTCCATTAAAGTCAATAAAGAATCAGTCTTTTTTTTACTTATTAAGTTATTTAAGAAATTTATTTTTATATTTCCCTGATGACCAAATGAAACAGCCATTTGAGTCATGTCGCAATTATTACAACAAAAGTCATTTATTATTAAATTTTCATTTAAATTAAATACTTCATATCCAACTTTATGGAATAAACTAGAGACTATATTTATGCTTGACATAGTATAATTACTTGGAGGTAGTGATGGATCGGCAGTATTTGTATTTTCTGCAGGCTCATTTCCTTGTTTTTTTTCATATTTAAATTTTTTTGATAAAAATGTTATATATTTGCATACAATTTCTCTTAAATTGAACATTTTTTCAAAATTGTTAAATCTTTCATTGAATTTTTCTTCTGATTTACTACTGAATAAATATTCATATTTTATAATTTTGAAATTTTTTTCTTTTTTTGCGAATTTAATTGGACTTTTTTTGATATAGATTTTCTTGAGTTCTTCGTGAATTGCATATCTTAAATCACATATCATATAAAAACTAATATATTTTTCAATATTTATATCAAAGTTGTCCAAGTATGAATAAATCAAAGATTTTAAGTAACTCATAAACTTAAATTCTTCATAAAAATAATGATCACTTTTATCTCTGGAAATTTTGTTTGCTTCTATTGCTGAATTTTTGTTTAATTTTTTAATGGCCATATGTCTAAGTTCAGAATTTGTAATTTTTTTGAGTTTTTCATTATTTTTAATAAAAGATGAAAGTTCTTTCAAAATTGATAAATTGACAAAGTTGATATAGAAGGATAGACCCTCATCAATAAATATTTTTTTATATTCTTTAATTTCTCCATTTATTTTTATTCTTATTTTGGAAATAATATTAACGATATCATCTATAAATGCAATAACTTTATTTTTGTTGAAATTGCCCAAATCACCATAGTTCTCTTTTATCATTTTATTAATCATACTATAAATATGAGCCACATAATGATATTTCAGAATTATTTTATTGATGAAAAGCAAATAGAAATATATCATGAAGATAATCCTGAAAACATATATGTTCTTTTCTACATCGGAAATGGCCTCTTTTTCATTTTTGGGCTCCTCATAATTTTCTTCTAAAGTTCTTATGAATGAAAATATAACAAGCAGTTTAGAAAGATTTTCGTCTATTTTTTTCAAGTTTATATTTTGGAAATAGTTGAAATTAACTATGACATATGTATTTTTGTTCAAAATTAATTCAACATAATCATGTATTGATATCAAAGTTATAATATTTTGATTACTTTTAATTGAACTTTGATATGAATTCTGGAATTCATGCAATAAATTATATTCATAATTGATTTGCCTGTACATTTCAATCTTTGTTTGAAGTCCTTCTTTTTCCACGAAATCAAAAAATGTGTCAATTTCTTTGAAGAAATTGCTCATCATTTCACCTATAGGAGGAGAATTAATGGTATCCAATACAATCCTATCACATATGAGTGATTTTATTATGTCTTTTATTGATTGGGGCAAATCTTTTAATTCATATTTATTCAAGGTTTTGTATAAATAAATTAAAGGAGTGTAAATTGTTCCTTGTTTTAATGAGTTCGTCAAACATAATTTAATTAGATTTTCATAATTTACATCTATTTTTTTTAATTTATATTCCCCTTCTTTATTTTCCTTATTATCATTTGCAGTGTTATTCTGATTCGTATTTTGGTTTGTATCTTCTTCCTCTTCCTCTTCATCGTTCCCCCCATTCAAATTATCCATGTCCCATTCGTCGTCATTGAACCCAGTGTTACCTATATTTAACACTGTCTTATTGGTTTCATCATATTTAATTTGGTAAACTTTTTCTAAACTTTTTGCAAATAATATCATTCTATAATCAAACACATTTAAAGCAAAACTTTTTCTTAGTATATTTAAATTAGAAACATAATCATCAATATCTTGGAATATATCTTTATTATCATCAAATGAGTATTCGTTGTCGTAATTTAAAATATATTCCAAAGCTAAATCATATTTTCCTTGGCCTAAGTATCCGAACATGACTAAATATGGGTCTCTGAAGACTGTTCCAAAGTTAATAAATAAGTCTTTATATATCTTTTCCAAACTATAATATTTCTTCCAAGAATCATTTCCATATTTACTATCAACTAGCTTGAGCATGCAAACTGTTAAATTAATATCTCTCATTTTTTCATATACCATATCAAGTGCTGAACGTATATCATCAGATAACAGATAAAAATATGCAGCATATATATACTTTTTCTTATTCATTAAGGCATCCGCGTTTTCATGTGCTGCTCTTCTGTTTTTTTTGTTACTGAAATCTCTCATAACAAATTTCATAATTTTTTCATTATGAGGCTCCTTGTTATAATAATCAATTATCATTTTTTGTTGACCGGCTAAATATAAATATAATGCAATGTTTTCAGTGTAATTTCTTAGCTTTATTTTATTATTGTTATTATTTATATTTTTTGTTTCATCTATAAATTGCTGTTTATAGTTATTTTTTGCCACTTCAACTAACAGTTCTTTTAATTTGGCATCACTTTTTATCCATAAAGGCACATTAAACATGGTCATTGTTTCCCAGTTGATCGTCTCAACTTTTCCGTGACATATAAAGTTTAATAAATCTGACTGATTTGTGATTAACGATATCCAACATAAGTCGACTGTACTTAGCTTAAATGTTTTATTTTCAAAATCTTTTTTTTTATTATGGATTTTTAACATAAAATATTTAGTGAAGGAATCTATATTTTTAGTGGTTTCGTCTGATAATAAATCATATACGACTTTCAAGTGACTTATATATGAATTTTTTTTGCACATTATTTGTATGGGATTGCTCTTTTGGTCATCTACATCTTTATTAAAAGATAAAAAATTGAACTTTTCATCCGTCATTATTTTAGAATGTAAATTTTCATCAAAAATTATTTTCTTAATAAAATCAAAAGATGCAATATAATTTGGAATTAATTTACTATTTTGGAATTTTTCCTGTGTATCGCTCAATTTTAGGGTTTTATATTCATAGCAAAACAAATTTAATATCATTTTAATGACGGATTCATTATCACTTAAGAAATAATCAAGAAAAGTGTCATTATCAAATAAGGATCCAGCATTGCTATTCAACAAAACTAATTCTTTATATTTAGCATTTGTGCTGCTGTTATTATTAATCAAAGTTTGATTCAGGTCACTTATTTTGTCTAAAACTTCCAATTGAGTCTCATTAAATATAATCATTTTATTGCTATAATTAATAGCATTAAAATTCCCAATTTCAAATTTATATTTGAAATCATATGAAAATGATTCATTTAAGTTTTTGTTTCGGGGTATACGAATAATTTTAATTCCCTTGCTATTTAGTAAAGATAGTCTGAGATATACTCCAAAGAAGGAAAGATGGATACGGCAATGCCCTGATTTTACCTCATCTTCTTTTATGTTATCATTTCTTATACGGTAAAAGGTACGATTATTTATATCATATGTATTTATATAGAATTCGCTTATATATATGATGTAATTATTGAAAAAAAATATCATATCGAGCAATTTACCGATTGAAACCGATTGATATATGGTTTTTGTTTTCAAAGATTTATTTATTTTTATTATTGAAATGATGCCCAGTTTCTCATCGAATGTGGTATAATATATATCATTGGAATTAAAAATGAATTTTTTTTTCTTCCAATAGTCCTTGTCATCTTTTGGTATGTTAAATATATTCTTACTTAAAGAATAATTCAAAATAAAATCGCAATTAAATTCTTTCTCATCCTTTTCGTTGTTATTATGATTTAGTCTCAAATAACAGTGATATAAATTATTTTCTGTTTTAATCAATAAATTGGAAAAAACTTCATTAAATGATATTATTCTAATCATTTCATTATTACTTTCACTTTCTTCTTGATTCTGGTCTGTTTCATTAAATTCACTATTTTTAGTCAAATATTCATTATCTAAGAATATATCATGTATATTATCGATTTCATTTTTTAGTTTGTCCTCAATATTAATATCTATAAAATGTTTTTTAATGATATCATCAGTAATTCTATTAAATTTTTTTTCGAGATATTTTGAGTAAATATAAATTATTCCTAAATTAGGTTTAGCTCCATATAATTCTTCGTCTTTATCTCGATAATAACTAAAAATGAGAAAATTGCTATTTTTTATCCAATTAATATTGGCTATTTGCATCCCTTCAAAAATCATCATTTTAACAAATTTCATTCTGAAACTTATTAATATGATAATATTATCATTTCCTATTTTTTGATGAATAAATGTCTTCCTATTCCCGTGATTATATTTGGCATCTATGATATTCTTATACATTGTAAATGCATAACTACTTTCTTTCAAGGATATATTTGCTAATTTATCTATTTTATTTTTGTCATTTTCTAAATTAATAGTACTTTTATTAGCATTATTATTATCTTGGGTTTGGTTATCTAGTATGAATTTACGTATATTATTATATTTATCAATGAAAAATACTGAATATTTTCTATCGAAAGTCTTTATGGCTTTTAATAATGTGAAATTACTTTCATAATTTTCATCCAAAGACAACAAGGTAAAGCTATCTACCCACGGATTGTTGAAAGGAGGGGACTGCAGCCCGTTTATTTTATATATAAAAAAATTTTCTTGAAAGTTAAATAATACATAATCACATGATATATTTTTGAAATTTTTTTCATTATAATTCAAAAAAGATTCATTTTCATCCTCGCTGAGAGTATTTTTATTTCTAATATTTCTCCAAGGGTCCATATCCACTATGCCACTTGGCAAATCTTTATATTCATTTGGATAATCAGAACTCAAAATTGGATTTTCGTTATCTTGCAACATACAAAAAGATATATATTTGTCATTTTTGATTTGGGTCTGATTTGATAAATTAATATATAGCAAAGTTCTCAAATTGGGAATGTAATCATAGGTTTTTTCATTAAATTCATAAAATTTTTGCAAAATTAAAAAATTTAATCCTTGAGTAAGTACAAACATAATGCTGCTGTCTTGATAGTTAATATACATTGAAAAACTTTTCAAATACTCCTTGGCATAAATTATTTTTTCATTGAATGAAATCACCTTCTCGGCATAGTCCTTGGGGTGATCGCCTACCCCGTATTCGTTTTCGTTATCCTCAGCTCGGATCTTATAGACGAATGATATTTTTTCCAAATTATATTTAATTAATAGTATGGTTTTTGTGTCGTAATTAAGTTGGAAGTAGTTAAGGGGAAACATTTCCATTTCCTTTGGGATAAAGTTAACTATTAAATTTATTGCTCTTATCAAGTTTAACTCCTTATCAAATAATTTGATAATTCTATGTTTGTTTATTGTTACTATTACATCGCCTAATTGTGATATTGATATATTTTGTAAAAGTTCGACGTCATTTGATTTGTATAGTTCATATTTTATTTTTATTTGGCAATCACTCAGGTTTGAAGTGACTAATTTATAACTTTCTAATTTAGTAGGAGAACATAATATAAGTGAATTATCTTTAGAAACAGTGAAATCAACTATTATATCATTATGATGAAATGAATAAAGATATACAAGTCTTATTGGCTCAAGGACAAGAATGGTATTTTTATTTTTTAAAAATATAAAATTATGCACACGGTCAAGTGAACGAAATTTTACTTTTGAATGATATTCTTGAACAACGTAGTTTGTTATTTCTTCAACAATTTGGTCTTCTGAAGAACTTTCATCATCAGGATCTACATCTCCTTTTGGTCTTTGCATTTTTTTAAATACTTTTGTATTAACAATTAAATAATTAATTAAAATTTTATATTTTAATTATTAAATATTTTAAATAAAATATGCTAAAATGTGACTATAATTTTCATTGGGGATTGGGGATTGGGGATTGGGGATTGGGGA
>JAJMZR010000065.1:0-10388 GCA_023807225.1 Epidinium caudatum
CCCCAATCCCCAATCCCCAATCCCCATTAGAAATTGTTGAATAAAAATTAATTAAATATTATCTTTTTTTGAATTATTATGTAAAAAAGCTAACTTTTTTATAAAAAAATATATAAATAATTATTTCAAATTTATATTCAATTGTTTGGATGGAATCAATATACTTCTTTATTGTTTATAATACAAGAAAAAAAGAAAATCCTAATGATATCAATTTTATAGTACCTGAAAATAATAATCAAATTCCAAATTGTATTTATATGGAAGAATTATATGAAAAAAAAAATCAAATATTTTATTATAAAAAAATTTTTAAAGTAAAAAAATCGAATGAAAAAGGGAAGAAAGCATATAATTATTATTTCGAATTTGAAATAGGAGATGATAAATATTCAATCTCTTTTGAAAGTAAAGGGATTACATTTGTGTATGATGTTGTAGTTGAAATGGGAAAAAAAATTATTCAAATTAAAAGAAAAATTAAGCAAAATATTGAATATCATGAAAAAATGAATTATTTTATAAAAGCTCTAAAAGAAAATAATGAAGAAAATAAAATTGATTTATTATACAAAGATTCAATAGATTTATATTCAAAAAAAAAAGGTTTCACTTTTTTGATTGTATTATTTATGGAAATATACAAAAAGAAAGATTTATGCCAAAAATTAATGGCAAAATTTAGAGAAATCAACAAAATCCCAAAAGAAAATGAAAAGAACATGGATAGAAAATCAAATTTTAAAGATTTCATATCAAAACTTGATAAAATTATAGATGAAGCTGACAAAATAATAGATAATAATAATTATTTGACTATTGAATTTTATGGAATTCTACTTAGTTACTTAAATTTTTATAATTATAATAAATTTTCTATAATTATAGATAAACTATTTAGAAAAAAATCTAATGATTTATATGAAATTTTACTTATTTATAATTCTCATTTCTTTTTTCCAATAAATCAAGATTTTAAATTTTTAAATGAATTTATTAAATATACCATTGAAAAAAAAGAATTTACCTTTTTTGAAAAAGGATTAAACTATATTAGAGATATAGGAACTTATCTTAGTATTATAGAAAAGAATAAAGAAGAAATATATAAAAAATATTTAGAAAATAATGATAAATATATAAAACACATTATTAAATTAGAACAAAATTTAAAACTTATAAGAAACGAGCCTAAAATCGATAAATCTGACTCAAAAATATCTCAAGAAGAATGTATTTCTAGAATACAAAATGTGGAAAATGTGGAAAATAATATAAAAGAAGACATAAATGATACTAAATCTACTGGCATCAATAAAAACATAAAGCAATATACGGAGGAAAATAATTATAATATTGAAAAAAAAATGGAGAATGAATATATATTTCAAATTATAAATAATATTAAATCAATAATTGACTTTTCTAAGAAAAATAAAACATTTTTAATTTATTTTTCAAATGATTTTTGGAAATATATATTAAATTTTTATAATGAACCAAATCAAAATAATATATATATTTGTTTTAAATTAAGGGAAATTTTTATAAAATATCATGATTTAGTTAATATACAATTTAAAGATAAAGAAGAAAGAAAATTTACAATTAAAAAGGATGCAAATAATTACTTTGAATTAGATGAATTTGCATTTTTATTAGATCAAATTATTAGAAGATTTATAGGAAAAAATAGCAAAGAGCTCACAAATATTGAAAAACTTGCATTTATAACCCAATATAATCCTTATTATTTGAATAAAAATCCTAATAAAATTGATACTGATATATTTGATTTATTCGACTTAGAGCAAATCGATAATTATTTTATTGAAGATTTCAAAAATATGAATTTTGAAATTATTTTTGAAGAAAATTTATTTGAATATATTAATAAAATTTTTTCTAAAATTAAAGAAATTTCGAATTTTGATAAAGTTATTAAATTAATTAATATTGATAATATTAAAAATAAGAATATATTTTTAAGTTCATTAACAAAAAAATATGATAATATTATAAAAGATGGATTAGAAAAAGACTTAGATAAAGCAGTTCATATTATAGCTAATTTAGCTATTATTTATTTTACTTATGAAGAAGATGAAAAAAAAAAATTTTCTTTTATTAGATATAAGATTATGAAATTAGATGAAGATATAATTCCAAAAATATTCATTGAAATAATGAGAATTTATATCGATAAAAAGGAAAAAGTTAAAAAAAATAAAATAAATAAAGAAAATGATGTAAGTGAAGATAATTCAAATGAAGGGGAAGATCAAATTAAAGATGATGATGGAAATTTAGAAGAAGAGGAAGGTTTTAAAAAGATGAAAGAATTTATTTTTGAAGAATTTGCAAATAATTTGGAAAAAGAAAAAGATATCGACAATATAATTGCTTTAATTGATTGCTTGTTAAAAACAAGCGAAAATAAAGAGGATGAAGAAAAAGAAGAAATAGAACCTGAAAAAGAGGATAGCATGATAAATGATAGAAAAAAAGATGAAAATAAAGAGATTATAAGTGAATTTTTAAATAAATTAATGAAAAAAAATTTATTTAAAAAAGAAGAATTTTTTTCAGGTAAAACAAACCTAAAAATTTTATTATTATTTAAACTGAATGAAAAAAGAATTCTTAAAAATAATATTAATTTTAGAAATAGACACTCTTTTTACCAAGAAGAAAAAAAAGAAGAATATTATGATAATATAAAGGATTTAATAATAGACATAAAAAAAGATATAGATGGTGAAATTAATAAAAAAAGTTTTGACGAATTTTTAAATATTGATGAATCTATTATAAAACAAAGATTAAGTTTACTAAATATAATATATGAGAAATTTAATTCTAATGATGAATATCAAAATTTGAAAAAAATTAAAGAAGAAATAAATCATTATATAGATCAATTAATAGATATCAAAGATAATATTATAATTTACCATAGAGAAACATATAAAATTAAAATAAATGAATTAATTGAAATAATTAAAGATAATCAAAATAAACAAATAAAAGACTATAAAAAAGGGAAAATCAAAGATTTTATTAAAGAACTAGCTAATTTAAAAGATATAGTTGATAATGTTAAAAAAGTAAAAAATTTTTTACTTTTTAATATTATCTATGAAGACATGAATATAGGGAAAAATGAAGTAAAACATTTTGATGATGCACTTAACAAATTAAATGATATTGGACAATTATTAAAAAAAAAGACTGATATTACTAAATTATACAACGATTTTAAAGATATTTTCGATAAAATAAAAGAAAAATTAAGCATTAATGAGGAAAGGGCACAAGAGTTTATTGGCCACATGATATCTTATTATGAAATAAAAGATGAGCATTTGATTGATGAATTAACTATATTATTTAAAATTAAAAAATATGAAATGGATATAAATAGTATAATTTTCTTTTTTGAATTTTTTGAAAAAGATAATGAAGCTTGGAATCAGAAACTTTCTAAACAAAATTATCAAAATTTATCACAAAATGATTTTAAAGATATTAAAACTTATTTAAATGAATTAAAAGATAAAGAAATATATGATTATAAAGATATAAAAAATTATAATAAATTATTTACATGTTTATATGATAAAAAAGAAGCTATTGATTTTCTATTTCCAAAAGAAGATCAAAAAATACAAATTTTATATGATAGAATACAACCAACTGATAGAACAATAAGTATAAAAGATATAAAAGATACAGAAAAATGCATTTCAGCTTTTTCTAAAATGAAAGAAATAAAAGATAATTTTAGAATATTTGAATATATAAAGAAAATGAGTGAAAAAGAAATAAGTTATTTTGAAAATTATTCAAGAATCTATTCATCAATTATTGAATTAGATAGAAATGATGATATTTCAGACAATCTTTATGAGCAAGTAAATAATCATATAAAAGATGCAACATTTAATATTACACAAGATACACAAGACTTTGATTTGGAAGAATTAATTCATTTAAAAAATAAAATACATCTGAATGAAAAAGGAAACGATAAAGATTCTGAAGCAATTATTAATCCTGAAGAAAAACAATTAAAATCAAAGTGTGATATATTGAAATTTTATAAAAATATAGTATCTGATCTAGAAATAATTAATGAATATATGAAAGTTTTAAGATCAAAAGGAAGTAGTTTGCCAATTAAAATTAGTATAAAAACTAGTTTGCAATATTATAAACCTTCCTCAAATTATTATTTAGATGGTAAAAAAAAAAATTTCGAATATATTAGAGATTTTTTATTCAATGCTAAAAATAATTATATTGCCCAATTAAATAAATTATATAAAGAAAAATTGAATATAAGATTTTTATATGGAAAACAATTTAGAAGTATTATGAAGTATTTGGAAAGTGGATATAATATTGATTCATTCTTAAGATATATTTTAAATAATAAAGAAAATAATTCTATTAAAGAAGGATATAAAGCAATATCAAGGAATGTTAAAGATTATGTAAATCAATATGAATTATATAATAAAAACTCATTAGATAGTATTTCAAATTATATAACTTCTATATTTATAAACAATGGAATAACATTAGAAGATCACTATGACCAAATGAAAATAATACCAAATTCTCCCAACAATCCTTTAACTCTTTCAAATAAAGAATTCAAAGAATTAAGTAATACTTATAAGGGAATTTATTTGCATGAATGTGAAAATAATTCAATGGAAAGATTCATAATTTATTTATTTTGGGATATGATTGGGGAATTGCCTATTGCACAAAATGTATTAATTACCAATAAAGAAACATCCTCTGAAGAAATTCAAGCTTTCTTTCATAGAGCTATATTATGTAATTATAATACTTTATTTGTTGTAGAATTAAATGATTCATTTTCAGATTATCAACAGAGTATAATGAATAGTTATTTAGATAATTTATTATCAGAGAAATATAAAAGAATTAAAGAAGAGACAAAAGAAGATATTGATAAAATAAAAACTTGTAATTATTTAGATTCATGTATATTTTTTATTTATGATAAACAAAATAAAAATATTAAGCCTTTTTTAAATGAAATACTAAAATTTGAAAAGCAAGATATTTCGATTAAAGATAATAATCATAATTATACTGAAAAATTAGAAAATATAATGGTTGTAACTTCAGATATTTGTGGATTAGGGAAATCAGAAAAAATAAAAAAAACAATAAATGATAAAAAAAAAAAATATTTTTATTTTCCTCTAGGAGGAATATTAACTAAAAGTGTTATTTTTGGGAAGCTAAATGATTTATTAGATAAAATAAAAGATTTTAATAAAATAAATAAAGGACAATATAAAAATATTGCCATTCATTTAGATTTAATTGAATCTGAAGAAACTTCTATAATAAATGAGTTTTTTTTTTCATTTCTTATTACTAAATTTTATATAAATAATGAAAATATTATTTATATTCCAAAAGATATATATATTTATATAGAAATACCAAATTGTTTCAATAATTATTTATCAAAATTTGGCATATTGGATATATTTAAAAAAGAAAATATTACTATAAATAAAAAGCCACCATTTAATTATAAAGAAGAAATTATTTCTGTTTTTAGAAGAATGCAAAGATTTAATTCAAATATTGAAATAGAAAAATATGTTAATTCAAATATTGGTTTTCCTAAATATACATATCATCAAATAAATATATTTGTTAGACTTTTTATATCTCAATATAGTAAATTTGAAGGAGAAATAACATTTTTAAGTGAAAATCAAAACGTAACTAAAGAATGTATTAATAAATTTGCTAAATGCACAAAATATTTTACAAACGGAGCATTTGCCAGATTATTAACAGAAGAAAATGATAATAAAGAAGACTATATAGATATATTATCAGAAAAATATGATTATGATTTAAAATATACAAAATTTGATGTTCCATTGATCTTTACAAATAAAAATAAATATATATATAATGAATTTAATATTTCAAATGACAATTTAAAACAATGTAAAAATTCAAAAGATTTTTTAAATCTTATTAAGGGAATGTTAGATCTTCCTAATGAAGTAGACAAAGATAAAAATGAGCTAAAATCTTTATTATCAATAATAGAAGAGGAAAATAATAATTACGTAATAACAATAGATAATTTTAAAAAAATGGCTTTATTAATATACAGAATAAAAGCAAATATTCCAGTAATAATAATGGGAGAAACTGGCTGTGGTAAAACAGCATTAATTACTAAATTAAATCAAATATTAAATAATGGAAATAAAACAATTCAAATCATTAATATACATCCTGGAATTACTGATGAAAAATTATGTAAAGAAATGGAAGAAAAAGATAAATTAGCAAGAGGTCTAGATAATAAAGAATTATGGATATTTTTTGATGAAATAAATACTTGTTCATCTTTATCTCTTTTAACAGAAATATTTATCAAAAGAACATACAATGGAAAAAGTTTTAATGATAATATTAGATTGATAGGAGCTTGCAATCCTTATAGAAGAAGAAAAGGAAAAAGAGAAAAATGTGGATTAAGTATATCAGATGATAATAGCAAAGAATTAGTTTATCTAGTTCAACCTCTTCCTCAATCTTTATTGTATTATGTTTTTAGTTTTGGTAGTATTGATGAAATTGATGAAAAAAAATATATATATAGTATTATAGAAAATTTATTCTTTAAAGATGAAAATTTACATAAAATAACAACAGAAGTAATTTCAAAATGCCATAAATATTTACGAGAAACTTTTGATTCTTCTGTAGTTTCATTAAGAGAAATATCAAGATTTTCAAAATGTGTTGAATTCTTCCAAAGCTATTTTACAATTAAAAATAAATATAATAGTAGAAAAAATAATGAAAAAAATAATAAAATAAGGAGCATTATATGTTCTATTTATATATGTTATTATATTAGATTAACAAATGATAAAAAAAGAAGTAATTTTGATAGTTTATTAAGACCAATTTTATTAAAATTAATAAATAATAAGGATTTTGATGAGAAAGAATCAGGTAATTTAATGGATCAAATAAAAGAAGAAAACTTTAAAAAAGAACTTTCTGAAAGACCTGAAGAAGTAATAAATAATTTTAGTGATTTTCTTTTTATTGAGGAAGAATTTATATTAAACCAAATAGAATTAGATAAAGGTTTAGGTAAAAATACTTTATTAAAAGAGAATGTATTTTTGTTATTTTTATCAGTAATAACAAATATACCACTTATTATAATAGGCAAACCTGGTAGTGGTAAAAGCTTAAGTGTCCAATTAATATGTAAATCAATGAAAGGGATATATTCTAAAAATAAATTTTTTAAAGAATTCCCACAAATAATCCAAACATATTTTCAAGGCTCAGAATCAACTCAACCTGTAGATGTAGAGAATTTATTTGAGAAAGCAAAAAATAAATTGAATTATTTTAAAAAAAAAAAAGATCCAAAATCCATATTACCTATTTCAATGATTTTATTTGATGAATTAGGATTAGCTGAAAAATCAAAAAGTAATCCTCTTAAGGTTTTACATTCTAAACTTGAATATTCAGGTAAAGAAAAAGGAGTTAGTTTTGTTGGTATAAGTAATTATTCATTGGATGCAGCAAAAGTTAATAGAGCTTTGATTTTATCTGTTCCAGACTTAGATCAAAGGGTTGATGAATTAATTGAAACTTCAAAAAATATAGTAGAAAGTATTTCTGATAAATTAAAAGATGATCCTATTTTTGAAATTCTTTCTAAGACTTATTTTAATTATAAAAATGAATTACAAATAATAAAAGAATTAATAGTTTATAATAAATATATATATTTAAATAATAATTTACAACTACAAGAAAATGAAGAAAATAACAAATCAAGTTCTGAAAATAGTAATTTACAAGAACGCAAAAACACCTGCAAAGATGATGAAATTACTCAAAATTCAAAAAATAATGAAGAAGAAAATAATGATAAAGAGAAATCAAGTAAACATAATAAAAGAGAGAAAAGGCAATTTGAATATATAAAAGAGTTAAAAGAATTTCAAGATTTATATAAAAAAGAGAATAAAATTAGAAAAGATTTTCATGGAAATCGTGATTTTTACAATTTAATAAAAGGAATAGCTATTGAATTTGGAAGATTGGGAAATGATTATAACGAAAATGATAAATTGTCGATAATAGAAAAATATATTGAGAGAAATTTTGGTGGTATAGATTATGAAATTGATATTGATTTCAGCTTAAAATTAGATGATATAAGAACTGATGTTGAATTAATTAAAAAAATATTAGATGATTATGATAGCGAATCAGATAATAATAAAAATAAAAATAAAATAACTTCAGTTTTTTTATTCAAAAAAATTTACAATTTAACATTGGCAAAAGAACAGCAATATAGTAGCTTATTAATAAAAAGAGAAAATATTAATAGTTATGATTTAAATAGTTGCATTAATGATAATATAAAAGATGCCAATTCTAGATATTTATTGTTAGAAATAAAGCAATCATTAGCTACTATATTATATCAGAATATAAGAGTTCAAAATCCATTTAAAGAGACAATAATATATGATGGAAGCCCTTTTATAGATGATAATAATAAAGAATATAGATTTAAGAAAATAAATCAAATTCAAGATAATATAAGGGAAGACAAATTAATTATATTAGAAAATATAAATCAAATTCATCCTTTTTTATTTGATTTATATAATATGAATTATGTAATAAAAGATGAAAAAAAATTTACAAGAATATGCTTGGAAGATAAGTTTAATGAGCAATTATCTGAAGTAAATGATAGACTTAGAATAATAATCTTAGTTGATAGAAAATTTGTAGATAAAGTAAATTTAGCATTTTTAAATAGATTTGAGAAAATGATTTTATCATTCGATAAATTATTAGAGAATAATTTAAGAAAATTAGCAGATAATATAATAAGTGAAATGAACTTAAAAAAATATATTAAAAAATATGAAGATATTAATTATTCACTTGAAGATTTATTAATTAATTGTGAGAGAGACGAAATTCTAGGATTAATTTATTATTTTAGTTTAGTATCAAAAAAGAATGATCAAAATTTAGATAATGAATCAAAGGAAAAAATAAAAGAAAATGTATTTAATAAAATTTATAAAATCTTACCTCAAGATATCATATCTATTTTACCAGATCAGAATATAATTAGAAAAAAATATTTTGATTATAAAGATGTTTATAACTATAAAGATTATATAAGTATAGAAAATAATAATAAGTATAAAATTTCTATAATATATACATATACTAGCATAGCTAATACAGTTGAAGGACTTGATTCAGAAATGAGTTTTATGATTTCAGAAATTAATCGTGAAGATGGATTAAAAAATTTAATAAATGAAATAAAAATTAAAACCGAAAATAATAAATTAAAAAAAGATTATAATAAAATTTGCATTCATTTTGAACAATCTAATTCAAAAAAAATAAAATATATAAGCAATTTTATATTGAAAAATTTCAAAAATGATAATTTTAATTATATATTTATTATACATATAATAGATTTTGCTTCTACAAAGTATCTTAAACCTTCTTTGGTTCCGTCTCCACTATCAAGCATTCCCTTCATTGTTGAAATGGGATCTCCTTTTTGTACTTCACTTCTTTCTTCTCTAAATAAATCATAAGTAAATTTTAAAGGAGCATTTTCTGTTTTAAGATATATAACAATAACATTGTTAGGTATGGAAACAAAATATTCTCTTTCAAATTTTGCTTTCTTTCCTTCATATTCAAAACTAAAAGAAGTTTTGGAAGTTGCATCATTAATTGATAAGTATCTATTATAATCTGAAACTGTCTTCTCCTTAATTTTCATTTCTGAGAAATCAAAATTTATGCTTCCTAAAGTTTGAAAATTACCATAGCATGGATTTGTTCCTCCACCTCCACTACAAGTAAAATGCTCTTGTGTTAATTCTTGAGCTGCAATATTATCACCTTGGAGGAGCTTTTCACGGATTTTTGGTAGCCAAGTTTGAGCGTCTGGGTTTGAGGGATCCCATTCACTACCTCTCCACATTGTTTCCTCGTTTAAAACAATTTTTTCTTTATTTATTCCACCATCAGGCATTGCTCCTAATCTCCCATTTCCTAGAGGAAGAGTTTCTTCCCACATTTCAGCAGGGGAATCGAAAGTAATTGTTAATTCTTTACAACCAGTTAATAAAGCAGATAATAAAAATGCACTAACTTTCATTAAATTAAGACTCATTATTTTTTGATAAAAAAATTAACCTATTATCCGAAAATATTAAAATAATTTTTAAGCGAATTTTATTTAGGATTGGGGATTGGGGATTGGGGATTGGGGATTG
>JAJMZR010000066.1:0-10355 GCA_023807225.1 Epidinium caudatum
AATCCCCAATCCCCAATCCCCAATCCCCAATCCCCATTTGGAATATTTTTTTAATGGATTATATAAAGTTTAAAACTAATTTTTATAATTAATAATTAAAATAATATGTTACATATAAAATCAATAATTAATTATCTAATTGTAAGAAAGGATAAACATCAGGGGGTAAATCCACTCCTCCTTTTATTAGATCAATAACATTTTTAGATGTTTTATCCTTTGGATTTTTATCAAGAACAGCTTGGGCATATTCAAATATTTTGGCTAATTTTTTATTCCTAAATAAATCTAGTTCAACACATAAAAGCTTTGCCTGAATATATTTATTAGTTTCATCACATCCTCCAAAAATATATAATTTATCATTAATAATCCCTGCACAATGTCCTACTATTCCTTTTGATATTGATGCTCCAAATAATTTAACATTCAGCCATTGAAAATTCATTATATCTAAAATAAAAAGGTCTCCAAAGACTTGATTAATATTTTTTCCTCCATATATTGTTATATAATTTAATATTTTATTATAATTCATTGTAGCCATTTGACGTGGGCTAGGAGGCTTTCCACTTATCTTAGGTTCTAACAATACTAGAGGATTACGAAAGCAATGTAAAATAAATAAATTATTTGTTTCTTTATAATTTTCATCAAGTCCTCCAAAAATATATATCCCTTCATATTTTATATTTAAACTATTTTTTGACTCAGCATTTTTCATATAAAAATTATCTTCATCTATTTTAATATCTTTCTTATAAATATTTAATTTATTTCCTTGAATTAAATGTTGTGAAGATAATACAAGACAAGAAGAATGATAAACTCTTGGAAGACCATCAAAAGGAAATAATCTTTTTTTTGATTTTTTTTTTACAACAATATTCGTTAATTGCATCCATTTTAAAGCCATTAAATCTAAAGCCATAAAATCTCCCAAAATATAATTATTAAAATTATCATTTATTTTTATATCTAAATTTTTTTTATTATAATTATTGTCTTTGTCGAAATATTCTTGAAGATTATCTTTTACATATTCTTTAGAAATATCTACTCCTCCATGGACAATCATATTCCAACCAATTACATGAGCAATATGATTCCTTCTCATTGGAATATATATATATTTTTGATTATATTTGTTTTTTTCATTTTTAAAAGTTCCTATTTTCATAACATTTGCTGGGATATTATAAACTAATATATCTTCTAATGGATATTTTAGTCTTTTTAAATTAAATTTTCCTCCATATATATATAGGCAATCGTTAAATGCAACAGTGGTGTGACCATATCTTGGATTAAAATTAATTTCATTTTCAAAAATTATTTTTTTCCAAGTATCTTTATTGCCTAAATCAAGAACCCATAAATCACTAACTTCATTAGTTTGTAATCCTCCAAATAAATATAAATTATTAAGATATGGGGTAAAAGTTGCTTCCATCCTTGAATTAGGACTCACTACTCCTTTCATTAAATATTTACAATAATATAAATTTACATATTCTATCAAGGAATTTCTTATAAGCGTACTATTAATAGTAATTTTTTTATCTCCTTCTGTCATATTTTGTTCTGTTATTTTTAAAAAAATGTCGCCTTTTGACTGTTTTCTTTTTTCATCTATAGTTTTATTTATATTACCTTCTCTTCTTCCATGATCCACACTATATTTCCTTGTTATTTTATTGATTAGATCTTTATCTAAAGTTATTTTTTTATTTGTACTCTCCTTTAAAGGATCTTTTTTTGCATCATTTTGTTGTTGTTGTTGCTTTTTCTGTTCAAGATGATATTTCAAATCTTTAATAATTGTTTTTGGTTGTAAAAATAATTTTAATTTATAAGCTTGTCTCTCATTTATTTTTTTAGCATATGTTTGATATTGATATTTAGATATAGTATGGGAAATGTTTTTTAATAATGCTTTATTTATTTTCAAAGTTTGTAATGAATTTTTAGGAGAAATAAATTCCTCTTTGGATCTTACAGTAACACATAAATTTTGTCTTTGATTGTCTTTTAATATTTTATTAATAAAATTTGTTTCATTATAATCTATTCTATTCTTCCTAATTTCATTGATTAAATCTTCATCACCACTTTCTTTGCTATACTCTAATTCATCCCCAGTACTTTTATATATGCTATTAAATTTATTTACTGATGATTCATAATCAGTTATTATACCTCTAGTTGAAGTATCTTCATTGTTTATTGAAATAGGTGGTAAGCAATTTTTTATTTCTTTAATATAGTTTTTATTTTTCAAAGAACGTGGATAAAAGCCATTATTATAAACTGTTATGAGAGGATTAACTTTTCTTTCTTTTTGTGTATATAAAGAACTGTTATTTAAATATTTTGATATTGAAGATGAATTTTTATGACTAATTGTTATTTTTTTTGATTTATTGAATTTTAAGGCTTTTGAAGATGTATACAAAGTCAGGGGTGTTTCAGATATTTTAGACGTATTTTTTGACATAAAATGTTTTATAAATGATTGAGATATATTGCCAAGTAATCCATTTCTTGACATTTTTATATTTATAGTTTTTAATAATTAATTGTAATATATTGTTGCAAAAATAATTAATATTTAAAATTAATATTACTTCTATTAAAAATATAATTAGTTTTTCCCAAAATAAAAATATTATTATTACCTTCGAATAGTCAAAAAGAAAAAAAATTAAACATTTTGACTATGAGCTCAAATTCAAAAAGAAATGCAAATAATAAAATAAATATTAACAATAAATTTATACAAATAAATACAGTTTTAGATAAAATTAAAAATAGAAATCAAATAACAAATAATCTCTCAAATCAAAATATTTTCACAAACAAAAAAAAAATAAACAGTTTTGATTCTCCAGTCATAATGAATTCAAAAAAAAGCAAGGATATAAAAGAAAATAATCTAAATACAATAGAATACTCAATAAATAAGGATAATAAATTTGAAAGAAAAATTTCAGGAAAATCGATGAAAAGTAACGGTGATTATTCCAAAAGTAAAAATAATAATGTATACAAAAATGATAATTTGAATTATGAGCCTTTTTCCTCCAAAAGAATTATGACTATTCCAAACCAAGGAAACCACTTTCAATATCCTATTAATGATAAAGGAGAGATTGAGGTCTTAGATGATCCAGATAAAAATGTTAAATTTGATGGGACTAAAAATAACTCGATTGGCCCTGGGCAATATAATGTTGTGATATCCCCAAGAAAAAGTTTTGTTGTGGACTGGAGTAAAGTATCTGAAGAGAAAAATATGAAAGAAGAAATAAAAAATAAAATCAAAGACATTAAGGAAGTAAAATGGTTGTCTAAATTGGATAATCTTTATTTAAGTTCTAATTTAAATGATGAAAAAAATGATATGAATAATAATTATAGTAATTCAAGTAACAATAAATATATTAAATATATTAATTATATGGATAATATTAAATTAAAAAATAAAATATTTAGAAACAATGATGTTCATTTAAAAGATTATAAAACTGATGATGATTATGTCAATTTAACTTTATTAAATTATCAAAAACAAAGAGAAAAATCAAAGATTATGCCTGGACCAGGAGCTTACCATTTCTCAGATGAATTCTCTATTATTCCAAAAAAAAATAAATTTCAAAATTTTGGAAGTTCAGTTAGTAGAGATTTATTATATCTTCCGAGTAGAAAGCAAAGTAATTCAATTGATAATTATATAAAATATTCATTTTTTACAGATAACCTAAAAAAAGATAGTAAATATAATAATGATAAAAAATTAAAGAATGAGAAAATAAAACTATTTCAAAATTCAAATTTTTATAAACAAAAACTGAAAGTCGAAATATTAAAAGAGCAAAGCATTAAAAATAAAAATGAATTAAATGGAAAATTGGGACCTGGGACTTATGAGACGGAAATCCCAAAAATAAATAAATCTGTTGGAATAGAAAACTTTGGTTCTTTAGACAAAAGGAATTTAATACAGGGAAAGGGTGATACCCCTGGTGCAGGGGCATACTTAGGTTTAGATGATTGGACAAAAAAAAATATTAATAATTTCAGAACATTAGAAACTGAATCACTAGGGAAAAAATATAAATTAGATATGTTAAACTATAAGCAAAAAATTAATTCAGAGAAAGGAGAAGACAAAGTGATTGAACTAAATTATAAAATTGATGCATATTATAAACAAAGCATTGACCATGACAATAAGAAAATTTGCTCTTTAAATAAAAATTTGCCTGCATTTGGCTCTCGGGAACCAAGATTTCGTATTTTAAAATCTCAAACGAATTTATTAAATGATATAGGAAGATATGATTTGATATATCCTTTGAAACAAGCAAAGCAAAGGTTATCACCTTTTATATATTCTTCTTCAAGAGAAAATATGATTCAAAATAAAAATGAAAATGTTGGTCCAGGAAGTTATAATAAATTCGATTCTTTTTTTGATTGGAATAAAAAAACTTATAATATAAAAGTTAAGAACAAATTAGATAGATTCAAAATAATAAATAACTCATAAGTTAATTTTATTTTATGTATTTAATTTCAATAATTATTATTATTATAATGTAAATTTTATATAATTGTTAATATTAATTTTATTATTTAAAATAATTAATTATAATAATTAATTTTGTTAATAAAAATATGGAGCGTCAGTTATTATTCTCAAAAAAAAATAATTCAAATAATTTATTCTACAAAACATGCAGATTAACAAATTCCATAAATTCTATGGCTTATAAAACCTTTAGTAATTGGGGTGGGATAACTTATGAGGACATTTTATCCAATTATCCAAAAGAAACAATTGATAAATGTTGGTATTTTTTGAGCAGATCTATAATTGAAAATTATCTAGGAGGAAAAGGTACCTATATCAAAGGATTTGGAACTTTTACTTTAACTAATGTTGAAATAGATTTAGATGGAACAACTAATAAACAACTATATGAAAATAAAAAAAGATATCCAGTTTTTATAGTGAGTAACGAATTTATAGATTATATTAAGGCTGGAATTTTCACTGAAAAAAGTGGGTTAATTCAATATATGCAGAAAAAAAGTGGATATTTACCTATTGTTAAAGTTAATTATGCTAAAATAAGCTATGGAGTGAATATCTGTAAAGAAGAATGCTTTAATATTATTAGTTCAATAATTAAAAATATGGCTGATAAAATTAGAAGAGGAATTTTTAAAGATAAAGAAATGAAAGAATTAGGAGTTTTCCTTGTAAAAGAAGATATATTTGGTATGAAATTTAATAATAAAATGGTTGAAGAGTTTACTTTAAAAACCCAAAAATTAAATAACTTGAAGAAAAACATTAGATTATATATGGAAACAAAGGATAGTGAAAGAGTGCCATATTATAATATTTCAAATATCGATCAAGCTGAAAGAGAAATCCGACCTAATTTATCTGTTATAACAACTATTTCTCCTTCTGGCAAGGAATGGCTTAAAAAAAATATGAGTATAGATGTTGCAAAAATAAAAGAATCTCCAAGAGAAGATTTATCCTTTAAAAATGCAGAAAATAAAAAAGAATACTATGTAAATCAAAAATTTTATAGACCTTATCCTTTACAAGATTTATATGGATTAAAAATACCTCAAAATATTTTAGAAGGAATATATAATAATAGAAATATATTATTAAGAAATATGAAACAAAAAGACAGACATGGAGATGGACTAATACCAAAATTTGATTTTTTGACCATATTTTCAAATACAAATTGTCATCATAAGCTAAGATTTGAACTAATTGAAAAAATGATAAATATATATTTAGAAAATGATCCAAATATAATAATGGTTAATTATGCTAATTTAGTAAATGCTTTATGTAAAGATATTAAAATGTTAATTGATAAAGAATACACTTTTTTCCCAATTCATAAATATAACAGATATATTTTATCTAATAATAAAAGGGCTCAAAGTCAAAATTGCTTCAGTAGAGATACAGGAAATCTTCACCCAAATTCTATTTCTTCTTTAAAAAAATATAGAAATTTACCAAAGATTGAAGAATTTAATTTAAAAAAAGATATTAATAAAATAAAACAAATATCAGATAAATTGATAAA
This sequence comes from Epidinium caudatum, assembly GCA_023807225.1. Classification (NCBI taxonomy): domain Eukaryota; phylum Ciliophora; class Litostomatea; order Entodiniomorphida; family Ophryoscolecidae; genus Epidinium; species Epidinium caudatum. The sequence continues at coordinate 6,135 of JAJMZR010000066.1, forward strand.
ATTTTCTAATAAAATGATTTCTTATATAGAACTAAAAGATATTTTAGAAATATATATGATTAATTTAAGCAAGATTAAAATTATTCATTTACTCAAATTTTTAGATATAAAAAATCCAAACGTTTTCAGTTTTAATGAATTTATGCAAAAAATAAATAGTTATTCAGCAGATTCATTACCAAATAATAAGAATCACAAAACATTAAAAACAGATAAAACGTTGTCAACAGACTCAACAATATATAGAAATACATATAGTTCATATGACAAAGATATTGATGTGATTAAAGAAAATGATAGATATTATAATAACACAATTTCTTCAGGATTTCACACTCATAAAAATAAATTTTCGCGTAATATTAGAACTGAAATTTTATCAAGGCCACAACAAGGGGATTTAGCAAATAAAAATAATACAATATATAGTTATTCCGATATTAAAGGAAAAATAAATGAAAAAGAGGAAGAAAAAAAACAAAATATAAATATCAAAAGAGATGAATTTAATTTAGAATTAAAAGAAAATGAAATAGTAGTGAATTGTATTAAAATAATAAAAGATAAAATTTTTGAAAAGCAAAAAAGATTGGATTTAATAAGTGAATATTTTGATATTTTATTAAAATATGATATATTTAGATTAGAAAATGTTATTTCCCCTGATGAATTTGAAAAAGTATTAAAATTAGAAAATTTCAATTTTTCAGATAAAGAATTTAAATTATTATTTAAATATATTGATACGAAAAAAGATGGTTTAATAGATAGGATAGAATTTATTGAAGCATTAAAAAAGGTTCCTCACCCTATATCCACAATTCAAAATTATATAATTAATAATAATTATTCAATAATTGATTTAGCTTATAAAATGGAGATTGAATTATATAAGATTCCAATAAAAGATATATTAAATACTAGATTAAATTTATTAGAATTTCAAGGTAAAATAAGACTAATTAATAGTAATTATTCAAGAGAATTTTCAGCAGGCTTATTTAATTCTATAGGTGGAGGGGATATCATGATAACCTATGAACAAATATTTGATGTATTTAATGTTAAAAAAGATGAATCATATAAAGAATTATATAATAAAAGAAATGAAATATTTAATACATGTATTCAAACCATTTTAAGCTCTACTACATTTTTTGAATTAAAACAAAAATTAACTAATGTTGATAAATCACTAACAGGCATAATTCCTATTTATCAATTTATGAATATTATGAAAGCAATATTAAATGGAAAATTATCTGAGACTAATTTATTACATTTATTAAGAATGTATGAATACATTGATAAAGATAATAATGTTAAATATCATAGTTTTATAATGCTAATATATTTAAATGGAGATGAAACAATGGAAGCCTGGTACAAATGCTTAGAAACATTTATGAATTTTTTGAAAGAAGAGTGCAATAATGATCTTTTTATGTTAATTGTCAAATTTAATAATATGTGCAATAATATGAGTATCAATAAAACTATAGATGAAAACAAATTATACGAATTTATCAGGACAAGAAATAATCTGGTTAATTTTCCATTGGAATTAATGAAGAAATTTGATTATGATAGAGATGGAAAAATATCACAAGATGACTTAAAAAATGTCATATTAAAGTATGTGGATAAGCATTTCTTTGATAATAAGAAAAAGATGAAGGAGGATTTAATAAAGTCAAAGGAAGATAAATTTTATAATGAGAATAAGCAGTTATATATTTATATAAAGCAACTATTGAATAAAAAAAATTTCACTATTGATGCCTTTTTTAATTATTTAGATTATAATAAAGATACATATATAGATAAAAATGAATTCATTGATCAACTTTTAGCTTTCCCAAATTTTGACTCAAATAAATTCCCCTTAGAAAAAATTGAACAATTCTTTGCTTATTTAGATGAATTTAAAAATGGAAAAGTTGATTTAAATATTTTGAGAAATAAAATAAATATATTTGACGATGATATAAATCTAAATCAAGATCATACTTATAAAGGAAATACAACAATCGAAGAATTATTATTAACTGAATTTAGTAAATATTACATAGAAAATAGTCATTTAAGTGATACAGAAATATTTTCAATATTAGATAGTGATAATGATGGTGTTATCTCTAAAAAAGATTTAAAAAATTTTGCGGTAAATTTATTGAAAATGAATGAGAAGCAATTGACATATAATAAACTATTGCATTTTATTACTTGTGTATCATCTAATAAAGATGAAAACTTAATATTAGCTGATATACAAAACTTAATGCAGGCAGTAAGAAATAATGATCTGCAAAAATATTTTGATATAATATATAATAGTTGTAACGAAGCCATAAACTTAAAAAATAAAGATATTAATTGGATTAAAGAAGTCATAGATATTTTAGGAATGTTCATTAATGAAAAATATTTAAATAATATGCAGGCGTTTTATGACGACTGTGGGAAAACCATTTTTAGAACGAAGGGTGAAGGCTTATACCTAGATAATTTTATTGATTTTATGGAAATAAATTTTATAATGTTTCAATCATATCAAATGAATGAAGACAAATATAAAGTTCTATTTAATTATTTATCTAACAACAAAAAATTTATAACTATTGACGATTTAAATAAAATTTTTAAAAATTATGACTATTACGGATGGATGCATAAATATTTGACCAAATTTTTCAGAGATAATTTTCCCACTTGTGATGACGCTTTTAAGTTTTTCCATAAAGTTAAAACATATAAAGACGAAACACCAAATTCTAACGATTCAAATACTAAAAATGATTATATTACTAAAAAAGAATTTTTTGATGGAATTTTTCAATTATTTCCTAATAAGTTCCAAACTAATACAATTTTGAATTATTATAATATAATTATCAAAAAAAATAAAATAAATTCTGAAAATAATGCTAAAAAAGATGAATTAGATATTATTAAATATAGCGAGTTTAATTATATGTATTATGACAAGATTAATTATGATAAGACATTTAGATTATCTTTGAAAAAAGAATCAAAAATAAAAACGACAAGACCTGATATTCATAAGATTCATTTCTATTCAACAAGAGTGCCATTCACCACCAAAGACCACCCGATCTCAATGACGCCATATGATATGGACCCCTTAGATAAAATCAAAAAATTAATTCAGTCATCGAAAGTCGATTTCAAAACTGAATTTAACAAATTTATTAGAGAAAGTGAGAATGGAATGGCCAATCAATTCCAGTTTCGAAATATGATAAAAAAATTGGATTTAGGCTTAACCAATATTGAAATAGAAGATATAATGTATAAAAGTGGACTTACCCGTTGAAGGATATATAAATTTGATAGATTTTTATAAATATATCATTGAGGAAAATAACAATATAGTCATTTATAAAAAGAATATTATTGAATCTTTGAAAGAAATGAAACAATTAATCATTAAATATTATACTAATCCTAAATTGGGATTTGAATTGAATGATACTGAAAATAAAAAAATAATAGATTTTGACAAATTCAGAAAAATTGTTATTGATTTATACAAAAGGGACAAAAGATCATACCCTCCTCCGCCATATTCAATTTTAAAATCAATGTATGATTATATTGATGTAAGAAAAGATGGAATTATTGATATTAATGAATGGTGTAAAATATTTGCAAGTTTTGAAGGGAAATTAGATGCCAAAGAAGATGAAAAAACTAGTAGTAATTTAAGAGGTTGGGAAATGACAAATAATATAACTGATGTATATAAGTTAATAGCAAGAAATAATAAAATAATTAAAAGAAAAGTAATTGAAAAAAGTCTCACAGGCGATTGCACTATAATTCAAACTAATAATTTAATTGAAATATTAAAAGATGTTTTACCAAGAATATTTCTAAGCCCTACTCAGTGGAGAATGATTGCATCCTTAGGAGAAGGAAATACAATTGGCCTTGTTGATTATAATGTTTTTTTTAAAATTATTAAATTGAGCAGCAAAATTTCAAAATCACATATGAAAATATAAAAATTAATTAATATATTATCTTTAAATTATTTATTTTTTTGAAAGAAATAATTATATATTTCACAAAATATTTAATTGATTTTAAATTAAATTATAAAATTCAATATTTTATTTAATATTTATATATTTTAGTCTATATATGGGGATTGGGGATTGGGGATTGGGGATTGGGGCTTGGGGATTGGGGATTGGG
>JAJMZR010000067.1:0-10349 GCA_023807225.1 Epidinium caudatum
AATCCCCAATCCCCAATCCCCAATCCCCAATCCCCATGATGATTTATAATTTAAAAAAAATTCTTAACTTGTAATAAAATCATTGAAAAAATAAAAGTTTAAAAACTATAATAAATAAATTATTGATTGAAACTTTTTTCTTTATTTTTATTTTTAATTTTCTCCAAGATAATTTTTTCATTTAAATTAAAACAAGTATTTTTAGGTAAATAAGAAGTTTTTCCTTCCAAATGATAATACCAAACACCTTCTTCAATTATAGGATCTCTATAAGATAGACATTGAACATAAATTAAATAATTAATATAATTTCTAATATGATGACAATAATATGTATGTTTTTTAAAAGCATCTTTTAAATTAAAATATATTTTTTCTAATTGTTCTCTTTCAATTTCACATATTAAGCACATCAATTTAGATTTTTTTGAGAAATCATTTCTATAACTTCTAGTTGTCATAAAATAATCAATTATAATAGAAGTAAAAATTTGGAATATAATTAATAAAATTGTTAAATAAAATATTAAGTCAAACCAAAATCTTCCACCAGCATATGCTTTAGCTGAATATTGTACATAATCTGGGTCCAATGATTGATCTAAATATGTTCCTATGCCTCCGTCTTGTTTAAACGTTTGATCCAACATTCTCATAAAGGTTTGTAAAAAATTTTTACTATCTTTAATATTTGGAAAATGACTTGTAAATATTGATAAGGCAAACAATGAAAAGAAATATTCAAGAATTATGAACATCAATAAATTAATTAAAATATATCTTCCTGGAATATACATTGCTTTCAAAACCGACAACATAACTTCTACTCTATTTACTAATTCCAATAATGAAAATGCATAAAAGAATGGATGTTTAAAATATCCTAACACAATAAAAAAAACATATAATATATAATAAATGAATTGAAAATTAATTAACTTTAGGATTGTTTTAAAAATAATTTTGAAATTTTCCATACATGTTATTTCAATTCCACTTTTTTGATGTAATATTCTTGCTTTTTTTGCTTTATAATTATTTTTTGATAAAGTCCAATTAATAGCAAAATTTCTTGATAAATAATCAAAAATAACCAATAATTGAAAGATTAATTGCAAAAGACCAAAAGTATTTAATGCTCTTTTTACTTTTATATAATCATTGTTTTCATTGAAAAAAAAATGAGGACAATATAATCTTTTTTCTTCTTCTTCACATGGCTCATCACCACAAACACAATCTTTTATATTATTAAAATTACTATATGATAATAATATAAGAAAATTAGTAAGAAATCCAAGGATCATTAAAATTAATCCAAATAAATTAATATTTTTAAACATTAAATTCAAAACAGGAATTTCAGCTAATTTATCGAAATAATAATTTTTAGTTACACTAGTATGAATTTTATCATAATTTGTAATTAAATAGGATATATATTCTGGTAAATTATCATTACTAACATGTAAATAATATTCTGTTTTTTCTTCTATTTTTTTTGCTTTATTAATTATAGGAAAGTATACCTTATACAAAATTAAATTAATTGATATTTCTACACATTTTATTTTTGAACTTAAATCAAGAAACATATCTTTTTCATTAATTAATTGAGAATCAGAGTCTATTTTATTTAATTCTTGCAATAATTCAACTTTTGCTTTTGCCTTTTCATTGACTTGTCTATATAAAAATCTAATTAAATCATACAAAGAGGTAATTATATCTATTATAAAAAAGAATAATTGTTTGAAAAATAGAAGAACACTCCAAAAGAAGCTATCTGTAGGAGAAGTAACTTCAAAATATTCTTCATTAATTATATCTTTAAAGTAAAGATTTAATGTATAATAAATTAATATCAAATCAAATTTAATTAAGCAGTAATTTGCTTTATTTAAATTATAGTTGGAATCATTATATAATAAATTTAAATCATTATCTTCATTATCATCAATTTTTTCATTAGAATTTTCATTTTCATTTATAATACTATTTTTATAATCAATTCCATCAAAATTATTAATTTCATTAATATTATTATTGTTGTTATTTTCAATTAATATTCTATTTAATTTATCTTCCCATGTTATTTTATTTATTTCATTTTTATTAAAAATTCCAGCTCTTTGAAATAATTCTTCATCAGTGTATGAATCATCCTTTTTAGTATAAATTAAAGCTTTATCAATATCAAATAATCTACTTTCCATCTCAACTTTTGAAAAATAATATAATTTCTTTAACTTATTTTTAATATATTCATAGTTTTTTTCATACCATTCTCTGATCTTTATATATTCAGCAATATTTTTACGATTGCTATATGTTACATTATAATATACAAAAAATATTTTCAATATTTTTTGTTCAATTTTAGCAAAGCTATCAATAATATCATGCAGATTATTCCTATTAATATTATTTACAAATATTTTATAATAATCTATTTTTGTTATAATAAAAGTAATTAAATCAAAAAATCTATATGTAAATAATGAATTAAGATTATCAATATTGGGTCCTTCAATAAAATAATAAATAAATTCTATAAGCATATCTGCTGTTTTCATGCTATCTTCTTTCCCAACTTCTATTAATATTAATATTAATTTTATCATTTGACCAGTTAGATTTTGTATAAATTCAATTATATTTTTAGTCAATATATTATAATCTCCTGCTTTCTCTAGACTTAGTATTGTAGTAATAAAAATCATTATTATTTTTAAATTTGTTTCTTTTTCTCTATATTTATCTTTTAATTTTTGGCTTTCAGCTGATTTCATAAAGTCAACAATTTTTTCAAAATCTTGGAATAAGTGATCGAAAATAAAATCTAATACCTTAAATAATTTTTGTATTAATTCACTTCTTTTAATTAGATATATATTATTTTGTTTTATTTCCTTTAAAAATAAAATTAAACTATTAATCATAGTGAAAAAAACTTCATCACTTTGTATTATATTCCTATTTAATTGTCTTGAAAAAATTAAAGTCAAACCTTCTATTATTTTATCAAATTCAAATTCTTTTTCTTCTGTAGTCAGAGCTTTATTGTTAGAAGCAGTTAATGATTCTCTAATTGATGTTCTTTGAAATTCCTGAAATTTATGGTCTGTATTATTTGTTATTATTTTATTATTTATTCTATCTTCATTATATTTCAAACTTTTCTTGCCTAATAATTCAAATCCTATTTTATAAAATAAAATACATGTTTTTTTTGGATATTTTGTATATATATATATCAATGAAGTTAAATATGAATATAAATCAATATCTTTATAAGCAAAATTAAGCTTGGAATTAGTATTTTCTATTAATTTAAATTGTTGTAAAAAAGGTAACATTTTTTTATTATTGTAAAAGTCAGAATTAAATAAATCTTCAGAATATATATCATTTATTTTTTTATATAAAAATTTTTTCATAGAATATATTCGATTAAAATCATTTGTAGTAAACCTTGTCTTTAATAAAAGAATAAATTCTTCCATATCATTATTAATGTATTGATCGTGTAATAAATGATATTCTCCTTTGTTGTACAAAGACATCAATCTAAATTCTTTTTTCATTAATAATATTTTTTGTAATAAATCTTCATTTTTATTGTATTCATTTAAATCAAAATTTTTGTTTGTACAATAATAATTGATATTTTCACTTATATATATATCATTGCAAATTTTTTCTAAAAATATAAGGTCAAGAAATTCATTATCATAATAATAAAAATTTACTAAATTTTTGGTTCTTAACTTGATTATTTTATCACTAATTGAAGATGTTTTATCTTCTCCTGTCTCGTTCCTGTAAAAGTCGTTCGTTTTATGTTTTATTTCTCTGTTTTTTACAGAAATTTCTATATTTTCTTTTCTTTCTCTATATTTATATCTAATTATTGATTCTAATAAAATAGATTCAAATTGAAATTTATTTCTATGCTGATGATTTTTTACTTCTTGATATCTCATATAAGATAATCTTAATGAGTTAATATTATTCTTTATTTTATTTAATAAACTATTTGAATTATAGTTAGTTATTTTCTCCAATTTATTTTTTAAATTTTGATTTTGAAAATCATCATTACCTAATAATTTTTCAATTTTTGAATATAAATTTGTGAAATCATATTCTATATTCACATTATTTTTAATTGAATTATCCATAATTTTTTTGATTGTAATTCTATCATGAAGATATAACACATATATTGATAAAAAATTTAAATAAAAAGTAAAAATTTGTTTTTCTTCTTCATTTTCCCAAATTATTTCATTTATTTTTTCTGGAATAGATTCTTGAGGATTTTTCTCTGTTTCATTTTTTACATTTGAATTTATTGTTTTCAAAGTTTTTGTTCTAATATAATTATTATAATATTTATTGTTATGATAAAAATCAAAACCAGATTTATTATTTGAAGAATCGGGTAACTCTTTATCTAAAATATTATCTTTATTTATAATCATAGGACTTATTTTTGAATTTAGTTTATTATTCTCATTTTCATTTTCTGATGTAACATTACTATATAAATCATTATCTTCTTCTTTTTCATATTCTTCAAAATTGTCTTCTTCTGATTCCTTTTCAATTTCATTTATACAACTTATAATTTGTTCATGCATTTTATCTATTGGATATATAATTTGGAAAAATGAATTATATGAAAAATCATCAAAATATTTTTCTTTGCTTATAAATAATAATACTCTTGAAATATAATATGTATATAATATTTGGAATATAACTTTATTTTTTGGATTTTTTAATTTTGTATATATTTTCAATAATTTTGACAATATCTCAACCATATATGAACTTATCTCCGTAAAAGTTTTTTTACAATTAAATATAATAATAATAAAAGATTCACAACTATAATAACAAATTTTTAAAATTACTCTTTCTTCTTCATTTTTAATTAGATTCATTTGATATAAAGAAATAGTATGTAATGATTTCATTATCATATTAAAAAATAATTTGAAATACTCAGGAATTAATTCTTTAAAATTTTTATATACGTTTTGAATTTCCATAAAAATTCTTAATATTTCTTGACAATACTTTAATTTAGTCATTGGATTTTTATCAAAATCATAATAGCAATCAATTATTTGGATTAAGTTTTCTATGGTTTTATCAAAACCTATTTTCTTATAAAAATTTTCATTTTCTTTGTACAACATTTGATTTATTTTTGATATATCTTTAAATTTATTTACACTTTTTGAATTCATATTCAAAAAATTCAAAAAATTTTTTGTCATTTTATTTAAACATTTATTCACTGTTTGAAAATGTATATTATTAAAATTTGAATTATTTGAGTTTATTTGATTCATAAGATTATTCTTTTCATTTTTTATTAAATTAAAAATAATATCTCCTCTTCTATCATAATCTATCCTTATTTTTTTTATTTCTTTCTCTATTTCTTTAAAATTACTTTGTACAAGTTTAATATTTTTTAAAATATTATTTTCAAAATAAATTGAATTTTTATTTACATCTAAATATATTAATTTTCCAAATATATTATCAACTTCATATTGCATTAATAGTTTTACTATTATATTTATTCTTTTATCAATATTATATCCAAGATTGGTTATATTTTTTGAATTAGTATCTATTTGACATTTTATAGAACTAGATAAAAATTTTTTACAATTATGTGTATCAATATAAGCTATTAATATTTTATTCTTTTTTTTATATAATTCTTCTAATATATTTTTAAATTCTTTAACATAAGCCTCATCTTTTGCAATTCTTGAACCAAAAGAAAAATTTTGCTCATTACTTTTATTCATATTATCAATTTTTGAACTTGTTAATGAGTCTGAAGCTCTTAATAAACTATTCTTTTGATTTTGTGGACTTATATTTATTAAATTCTTGATGATTTTGTAATATTTTATTTTATCTTTTATATATTTTATCTTATCATATTTGTGACAAAAATAAAATAAAGATTTTATGAGAGTTATTTCTTCTGGACTTAATTCTTTTATTTTATTCTTTTCTTTATTATTAACTGAGAAAGTCCCATATGGCTCTTCCAAATCATTATTTTCCATATTTTCATTATCAATTGGAATTGTTTCAAAAAAATTATGAAAATCAAAGACACCTTTTAATAAAGTAGGCTTTTTTTTTGCTGCATTATAAATATTAGATAATACTTCATTTTTTATGAATACTACTTTTGAAATTAAAGTTTCTCTTATTTTTTTCATATTTTTTTTAAAAGTATCCATATCGCAAAAACTGTCATAATTTATAAAGTAATTACTTAATGTTTTCATTACTTTATGCAAAGTATCATAATATTGATTAATACAAAATTGATATATTGTATATAAAGTACATAAATAATTATTCAATTTATTTATATCTTTCAATAATTCTTTTCTATCAATTTCTTTCATAACATTTTCATCCATTAAATTGTTTTTTATAATATTAAAATTAAAACCAATTGGATTTGTTTTTGAATATCTAATATTATTGTTTTTGCTATTTTTATTATATTTATTATCATTATATGGATTATTATAATTATTTTTATGCCTAACAGATAAAATATCATTTTTCTTATCATTCAATTGATTGGATTTAATTTTTCTAATAGAAAAATTAATATTATCACTTTTATTTTTCAATAAATAATTATTATTTAAATATTCAGGTTCTTCTTGTAAGTTCAAATAATCTATGCTATTAAATACTTCATTTTCACTATCTTCATCTATTTCATTTATAATATTAATTTGATTCTCATTTTTTATTATTTTACTTATATCTTCATGACTTAATTTAGGGAAAAATTTATTAAATAAATTGAAGGGAATCAATTGTCCTAATTCTGATTCTGAATCTAATTTTATTCCATCCATTAATTTTATAGATTTAGTTTCTCCATTTAATATATAATCTAGTTTACTTCTTGAACTTTTAGCCTCATCCAAAGAATCGAATATTTCATTGAAGTAATTTTCTTTTATAAATAAAATATTATTTAAATTAAAATTTTCAAAATAAGACAAAAATAATTTAATATTCTCAATATTTTGCTCAGTTTTTGTCTTTTCATCAATTTTATCTTCTTGAGGAGAGCCTTTTCTCATTAATTCATTTTCATTATCCTTATCTTTTATTCTGCTTTTGAAAAAATTTTTAATTTTATCAATTACATTAAAGTTAAATATACTATTATTTTCTTCTTCTTTTATTACATTTTTTCTTTTCAAATTATTCTTTTTCAAAACTCCTTCTTTATTTCTAAATGATTTTTGAATAATATCCTGTTTTCTTTCTTCTTCATTATCTCTTTTTAACATTTGTCTTAAATAATTATCTTCTGAATTGAAAAAATCTTTTTTTTGATTATTATTCAAAAAAAATCCAGATTCTGAATCTAATTTATTGTCTTTTAAATTTTTGGTTTCATTATTTTGACCTTTCTTGATTGGAATAATTGATTTTCTTAAATTTTTTTTACTTTCTTTTTCAAATTTTAAAGTCATATTTTTTATTATATATTGTATCAATGGCTTTTCTATTCTATTCAAAATATTTTTTGATTTTTGAATTATATTTATTAAATTTCTTTTATAATTATATTTTATATTATACTCATTTTCTACTTTAAACATATGTTTTTGTATTAATTTCTTTATTTCTTCTCTTTTATGCTTTACTTTATTTAATGTTAATAATTTCTTGTAATAATATAAATAATTATGACTTGTTTCAATGTATTTTAATATTCTATCTGTTCTAATCAATTTATTTTCTCTTTCTTTCTCAGCATATTTTTTATAGTGTTGTGAATTTTTAATTGTAAATATTAAATTTAATCTTCCTCCAGTTATATATTCTTGTATTACTTCTGAATCTTTAATTAATTTAAATAAAAAATTTAAAAGAATGCTTCTGTCTGTAATAAATATATTTTCTGCTAATTCTAGAATAACATCTAAATCAAGAAATACTTTTTCTTTTATTTCTTCATTATCCTTTGAAAAATATTTTAAAAATTCTAATATTGTTTTAACTACTTTTTGAATACCTTTTGTTATTGAATTATTTACATTAAAATTTACTGACATTGTTTTATATTGGTAATCCCTATTATTTATTATGTATAAACTATTATAGTTGTTATTATAATTATTATTAAAAATATAATTATTCCTTTTTAATGAATTCAATTCATTATTTTTTAATTTAATAAACTTATTTAAAATTTCAGCTATTTTTATTATACTTTTTAAAATTCCATAATTTTCTAAAATTAATTGACGTTGTTCTATTGGAAGATTAATATCATAATTTTCATCTCTGAAAATATATTCTATATTTAATAAATAATTCATAAAAAATGATATATTTAATAAAATAATTTTTATTGCATTATTAATTTCTATTTCACTTTTTTCAAATTTATCCAAAAATAAATTTAAATCTTCAATTATTTTTTTGATATATATTACATGGCTTGCTTCAAAAATATCTATTTTTTTTAATTCGAAAATGTAATCATCTTCATTTTTCATTAATAAAGTATATTTTTTTTCAACATCAATATAAATAGATAAAGGTTGAAAATAATTATCTATTTCCTCGAAATCAAAATTTTCAGAATTTATACTGTTTTCTTTGAAAATACTACTTAATGAATATTTCCCTTTAAAATCCATATATTGTGACTCTTCATTCATATTATAATAAAATATTCTGAAATTAGAACAAAAAAAGCTATTCTTAATCAATACTTCACCATCTACCAATTCAAATTCATATTCATTTTCTTCTTCATTTTCTAATTTTTTATTTGTAATTATAGCATTATCATTATTTATATTTTTATTATCTTTTATGTTTTCAATTCCTTCTCCTTTTTTTTTTACTTTTAAATATAAACCTAAAAGAACATTCTTTATTTTTATTTGGCAACCTTGTTTTAATGGAATCTTTTCCATTTTTTTTTTATTATCAAACTCTTCTTCTTCAATTACCCAAAAACAATTATTCATTACATGTTTATAAAACTCAGTTTCATAAGGTATTAATTTAATTTTAATTTGTTGATTCATTATATTTCTCTTTTTATGCATTTGACTTTCACTTATTAATCCTTTGTTTTCTTCATTATTTAAATTATCATTATCATTGTCTGAGTTCTTATTATTATTATTTTTTTCTGAGTTTGTATCTGTTGGTTCTTGATTTATATCACATATTTCTTCTTCATATGCATTATCCAAAAATTCAGCACTTAGCATTAATTGTTCTTCTTTCTCTTCTATAGGATTTTCTTTATTATTATCTTTATATAAATTAGAATTAATAAAAACAATATTGACAACTTGGCTTGAAAATAATTTTTCCTTTTCTTTAACAAACCAAGATTGATTTACAAATAAATATTTTGTAATAGCATTTTTTTCTATGTATATTTCAGAATAATCTTCAAAATTATTATTATTAAATGTATTCTCATCTTTTTTTTCTTCTTTGTAATAGTCTTCATTTATTATATTCTCATTACTAATATAATTATTTAGAGACTTATCAAATATGGCTGAATCTACATCATAATCAAGAAATTTTTTTTGCATTTGAGAATTATTAATATTGATAAAATAATATTTATCTTTTTCTTTTATATAAATATTTATATAAAATGATTGTTTAAAAGTTAAAAATTCTTGTGATGTACGGGCCTCTTGTATTCTTTTTAAAGAAAAAGGGACAGCTATATTTTTATCACTAGTTAATTTTAAATTATAATTATTATTCCCAGGTAATTTTTCAACACATATAAATTTTTTACTAATCATATGTTGTAAAATAAAATGTTGACCATAATTCACCTTTTTTTCATCAATAATTTCATCCTTATTACTATTTAAATCTAAATCATAATTATAATATTTATTTATTAATTTTCTTTCATTTTGTAAATATGAAATATTTTCTTCTTCAATTTCTCTTATAAAAAATAAACTTTCTTTTAAATCAGAGAATTCATATAAAGGAGAAGAACATGGCTTTAATATTAAAGTTTGTTCTAAATTTTCCATTCTGATTAAATATTTTGAAGATTTACTATTTCCTGTTTCTGGAATTGCGCCTATTGAAATTAATGAATTATAATATACATAAGATTTAGTTTTTACATTTTTCCTTTTTGACATTTATTAAATTAAATTTAAAATAACTAAAACTCCATTTATTTATTTCAATTATATAAATTCAAGACTTTTTTGGGGATTGGGGATTGGGGATGGGGGATTGGGGATTGGGGATTGGGGATT
>JAJMZR010000068.1:0-10345 GCA_023807225.1 Epidinium caudatum
AATCCCCAATCCCCAATCCCCAATCCCCAATCCCCAAGGCTTTTTTTTCATTTGAAAAAATAGATAATATTAATATATATATATAAATATTTAGAATTTAAAATATATTATATAAAAAAGATAAGATCAATTTAACAATGTCAAAGGTGAAGTTTATTTTTAATGGTGCTAATACTACAATTCAATGCAATCCTGACACAAAAATGAAAGATATATGTCAGAAATATATAACTAAAAATAATATTAATAGAAGTGATATTTTTTTTACATATAATTCACTTTCTGGTCCCCAATTTAATGAAGAATTAACATTTTATGAAATGGCCAACCAAATTGATAAAGAAAATAATGAGATGAATATATTAGTAACAGAAATGCATAATGATGACGATGAACAAAATAAAAAAAATAAATTAATTAAATCTAAATCAATTATATGTCCTGAGTGTGGAGAAAAAAGTAAAATAAAAATCAAAGACTACTTTATATCTTCATTTGACTGCAAAAACCAGCATAAAATTGATGCTTTAAAAATTAAAGATTTTGAAAAAACTCAATATATAGATTTGACAAAAATAAAATGTGATAAATGCAAGAATAATAATAAAGCTACCTCATTCCGAAATATCTTCCATAAATGCTTAGATTGCAAAATGAACTTATGTCCTTTGTGCAAATCTGGCCATGATAAATCACACAAGAATATATTAAATTATGATAATATAAATTACTTTTGCGAAACACACAATGAAGGAAATATAAAATATTGCAATGATTGCAAAAAAAATTTTTGTATACAATGTGAAAATGAGCATAAAGGTCATAGTTTTATATATTTTGGAGATATAATGCTTAAAAAAGAAAAACTTGAAGATAGTTTAAAAATATTTAGGGAATATATTGACAAATTAAAAAATGAAATAAATGGAATTATAGATAATTTCAACAAAGTTATTGATAATTATGAAACTTTATATAAAATCAAAGAAGATATTGGTAATCTTTTATCTTATAGATAATATGAAGTATATTTATTTATTTTCTATTTAATTCTAGTTTAAAATATTGGCTATCATTAAATAAATTTTTATATTTATTTATTAACATTAAAATACTTTTCTTTTTCCTTCTATTTAAAATAATATTGAACGAATGTGATAGAGATACTCCAATTAGATTAAGTAATGGAGCATGTGTATTAAAATATTGCACAAAAGAGGAATATGAATCTAAGGAATGCACAATTAATAATACAATAATTAAAACACAATTTCCAAATAAAATTATAAAAATAGGTGAAGAAAAATATAGATATATAAACTTTGTAACACTATCTAATGGAGATATGATAATAGAAACATCTCCAAATCCTGCTAATAATAAAAGATATTTTTTTGGATTAAGAGAAAATGGTAGATATTATTTTAAAAAAAACAATGAAGAAACTCCTTTTAATTTTTTGATTGCTGATGATGAAGAAGAATATAAATTTGAAAGTGGAAATTCTGTATTCATAAAAGATGGAAAAGAATATTTTATAAGTATTGGAAGATTAGGCTCATATACTGAAATATTTGATTTTGATATTGGCAAAATAATTTCAAATAAAACTAAAGATTTAATTGGGTATGAAAATAAAAATATGAGGTCGAATTTAATTAATATAGATAAAGAAAAGAATACATTCATTTTTTCTGGCTTATCTGAAGTTGGTGATATAAGGTCAGGAGTAATAATTAAATTTGATTTAGAATTGAGTTCCAATAATTTAGTTCTTTCAAATAAGATTGAAAAAAAATTTGAAAATTGTTTTGGAGAAATAAGTAGTTGTTTTAGAACTGAAACTAATAAATTAATAATATGTTTTTATGGATATAACGAAAATTGGGAACAAGTCGGCTTCATCCTTTTGGTTTTTGATGAAAGCTTTAATAAAATAAATGAGAAATATATGACTCCTTCAGGTATTAATTTATATTTTTATTTTTATAGTATTTTTTTCAAAGAAGATGCAGGTGCTTTTATTTATTATAATACAGATTCAGAAATCCCATATCCTTTAATTTTTTTTAATAAATATGATGTAGGAGATAATTCTTTCAAAGACTATTTTTCTATTAATAATTTTATTGTCCTTGATAAATATTCTTTTAATACTGATTATAATAAGAATGATTTAATAAAAATATCAGATAACAAGTTAGCATTTATAGCTGGTTCTAAAGATTTAGAAGAATTATTTATAGTTATTTTAAATATTTTCGATAATAATTATATGAATAATATTAAAATTAGATATTATTCAATAAAAGCATATATATTATTAAATTTTAAAATATCAGAAGTTATCAGAGGTTATGTTTTTAATGATTTTATTATTATAGGGGCTAACTATTGTTTAGTAGGCCAATGTCTAGGTGAAAATTCTACTAAAAATTCGACTACAATAATGATGATAGGGTATCCTAATAAAGCTGATGAAAAATTTAATATCATTAATTATTTACTTTTAGATAATGATAATTCAATTGAAAATATAATTTTAGATTTATCTAAAAATATGACAATTGATAATAATTTATTTGGATATATATATGATAGAATTAAAATTAGAAGTATTGAAAGCAATGGATATATATATTTATTATCTTCATCTTCAAATTCAATAATTAATATTTCAACTCATAATGAATTAGACAAAAATGAAATAATAAAAATTGAATTTCAAAATAATGTATATAATAAATCAGAATATATATTAGAATATTCATATATAGTAACAGAACCAGAATATGAAAAATTTGAAAAATATCCAATTAATAAGAGTACTACATTTGGAAATGATAATGAAGATATATTTAATAAGCAAAAGAAAAGATATATAGGGAAATCAATATTTTATTATATTTTCTTATCCGAAGATTTAACAATTGATTGTAAAAATCTAAATTGTACCTTATGTTTTGCAAAAAATATTAGTTGTATTTATAGAGAATATAATGACATTATTACTGAATTTAAAGAATCAGATAATACTCAAATTCATCCAGATGAAATAAATATAGAGTCAGATAGAACAGAAAGTGAAACTGATGAATTAAATACAGAGTGGGATAGTGAACAAAGTGACACTGACGAATTAAATAAGGGGTGGGATAATAGAGAAAATCAAATTGATGAAATAAATACAGTGTCAGATAGCACTCAAATTAAAACTGATGAATTAAATAAAGAGTGGGATAGTGCAGAAAGTAAAACTGATGAATTAAATACAGAATCAGATAGCACTCAAATTCAAAGTGACGAGTTAAATACAGAGTACGATAGCACAGAAAGTCAAACTGATGAATTGAATATAGAGTTGGATAGTACAGAAAGTGAAACTAATGAATTAAACACAGATTCAGATAGCGTTAAAAGTGAAAATGATGAAATAAATACAGAATGGGATAGTACAGAGAGTGAAACTGATGAATTAAATATAGATTCAGATAGTGTAAAAAATGAAAATGATGAAATAAATACAGAATGGGATAGTACAGAGAGTGAAACTGATGAATTAAATATAGATTCAGATAATGTAAAAAGTGAAAACGATGAAACAAATATAGATTCAGATAGTGTAAAAAGTGAAAACGATGAAACAAATACAGAGTGGGATAGTGCAGAAAGTGAAACTAATGAAATAAATACAAAGTTCGATAGTGTAGAAAGTAAAACTGATGAAATAAATACAGAGTGGGATGGTACAGAAAGCGAAACTGATGAATTAAATACAGAAAGGGATAGTGCAGAAAGTGAAACTGATGAAATAAATATGGAGTGGGATAGTACAGAAAGCGAAACTAATGAATTAAATACAGAAAGGGATAGTGCAGAAAGTGAAACTGATGAAATAAATACAGAGTGGGATAGTGCAGAAAGCGAAACTAATGAAATAAATACAGAATTGGATAGTTCAGAAAGTGAAACTAATGAAATAAATACAGAGTTGGATAATGCAGAAAGTGAAATTGATGAAATAAATACAGAATTGGATAATGCAGAAAGTAAAACTTATGAAATAAATAAAGAGTTGGATAATGCAGAAAGTGAAACTAATGAAATAAATACAGAGTGGGATAGTGCAGAAAGTAAAACTGATGAAATAAATACAGAGTGGGATAGTTCAGAAAGCGAAACTAATGAAATAAATACAGAATGGGGCAGTTGGGACATTACAGAAAGTGAAATTGATGAAATAAATACAGAACTGGATAATGCAGAAAGTAAAACTTATGAAATAACAACAGAGGCAGATAGTGCAGATGTTGGAACTTATGAATTAAATACAGAGATGGATAATACAGAAAGTGGAACTGATGAATTATATACAAAGTCAGATAGTGCAGAAAGTCAATCTTATGAATTAAATACAAAGTCAGGTAGTACAGAAAGTCAAACTGATGAAATAAACACAGATATTAACACAAATATTCAAACTGAACTAATAAATAATAAAAGTGGAAAATATAATTGCACTTATCAAGAAATATTTCAGAACAAATGTCAGAATGGGAAAATGAATGAACAACAAATACATTATTTTTATCATAAACTAAAAGATGAAATTACTAAGAGCATGACAAATAATACTAAAATGACAATAAAAACTGAAAATGCTATATTTCAATTATTATCTTTAAATAATGAAAAAAACCAAGATGAAGAAGATAGAGATATATCAACTATTGATTTAGGTAAATGTTTAGGAATTTTAAAAAAAACAACAGATAATCCTTTAAAAATATTAAAAGTTGATATTAAAAGTGAAGATTTAACTTCAACATATGTTCAATATGAAATATATGATTCAGCAACAGGAAATAAAACAAATTTAGATATTTGCAATAATGTAACAATTAAAATAAATGTACCTAAAAAATTAGATGATAAAACTTTAAATATTTTTAATAATTTAGAAAATTCAGGATATAACTATTTAGATAAAAAAGATTCATTTTATAACGATATTTGTTCAACATATACATCTGAAGATGGAAAAGATGTTCTATTATCTGATAGATATAATGATATATATGTTCATATTAATGAAATGTATATTTGCCAAACTGGTTGTGAATTAGTTTCATATAATACAACAACAGAAAAAGCTGAATGTGATTGCAAAATTCAAAAAAAAGAAATAAAAATGCAAGAAATTTTTTTCTTTGGGCTGGTATAATTAGACAAAAATTTTAAGAATAATTTGAAAGATATAAAATTTAATAAAGAAAATGTTATAGATGCATTCATGGGAGCATTAGAAAATTCAAATTTTATGGTATTAAAATGTTATAAATTATTATTAAATTTTACTAAACTTATATTAAATTATGGCTTTTTAATTATGTGTGCAATAATATTATGTAATCTTATTTTATTGATTATTTATTGTTTTAAAGGAAGAAAAAAAATTTCAGAATTAATAAGCTATTTTATTATAATTAAATTTGAAAAAGAAGGCAAAGATAAATCAAAGAAAAATAATCAAAAAAATAATTCAAAAGAAAAAAATAGCAAGAATAAGGAAGAAAAAAAAACGAAAAATGAAAAAACAAAAAATGGAAAAACAAAAAAAAGTGACAAAAAAAAAATTGAAAAAAATATGAAAAATGAGAAAAAAAGTAAAAGTATTAAAGCTTCAATAAATAAAAATAATAATAAAATAAAAAAAAACAATAAAGACAATAAAGATAACAAGAAATTAAAGCACAAAAAAATATTGAATGTTCCTTCAAATAATACAATTAATAATAAAAGTATAAACATAAAGGTAAAAAAAAAGAAAAACATTAAAAATAATTTCCCTCCTAAAAAAAAGAATGGCTTCAATGATCATAATAATTCATTATCAGCTTCTAAAAAAGTTCTTATAATTTCAAAAAATAAAATTAATTTTAATAAAAGGAAATTTGTCAATTCTGAAATTTCGAAATCTAAATATACATTTTCAGAAACTCAAAAATTAAAAAAAATAAATAAGTCAAAATTTGATGATATTATAAATAAGAATTATAACAAATATCATAAATTAAATGACCAAGAAATGAATTCATTAGAATATAAGAATGCTATAAAATTTGATAAAAGGACTTATTTTCAATATTATTTTTCTTTACTTAAACAAAAACAAATAAAATTATTCGCATTTTATCCTAACAATGATTATAATTTAATTACATTAAAGATATCTTTATTTCTATTATCTTTTTCTTTATATTTCACAATAAATGGATTTTTCTTTAGTGATGATACAATGCATAAAATTTATGAAGAGAGTTCATATAATATTTTAAATCAAATTTCAATAATAATATATTCTTCGCTTATTTCATCTGTTCTTAATATTATATTAAGACAATTATCTCTATCAGAAAAGAACATTTTATCAATTGCACAAACAAAAGAATATAAAAATGGAGTTAAGAAATCCAAAATTATTTTAAAATGTTTGAGAACTAAATTCTTTTTTTTCTTTTTATTAAGTTTACTCATTTTATTATTTTGTTGGTATTTTATTTCTTGTTTTTGTGCTGTATACATAAATACTCAAATGATTTTAATAAGTGATTCTTTTATTAGTTTTGGTATATCAATGCTATATCCATTTTGCATAAATTTATTACCTGGTTTATTTAGAATTCCCGCATTAAGAGCAAAGTATAAGGATAAAATCTGTATATATAAAATTAGTAAAATTATTGCTTTGGTATAATTATATAATTAAAAAAGTGTATATTGTGTTTAATATAAAAAATGAGGATTATTCTTCAGTATAAATATATTATTTTCGAGTTGATAAATTTTTTAATTTTTTTTAGTTTAAAATTTTAATACTTTTACTTTTTTTATTATTTTTCATAATTTTTTCAATTTTTTTTTCCCCTTTTTTATTTGCTTTTCCATTTTTTGTTTTTTTTTCTTCTTTTTTCTTGCTAATTTTTTCTTTTATATTATTTTTTTGATTATTTTTCTTTGGTTTATCTGCTCCTTCACCCTCAAATTTAATTTTAAAAAAATAGCTTATTAATTCGGATATTTTTTTTCTTCCTTTAAAACAATAAATTATCATTAAGATAAGAATACTTATAATTATTGCACTCATAATTATAAAACCATAATTTAATAAAAGTTTTGTAAAATTTAATAATAATTTATAACATTTTAATACCATAAAATTTGAATTTTCTAATGTGCCCATAAATGCATCTATAATTTCTTCTTTACTAAATTTTATATCTTTCACACTAGTTATTATTTCTTCTTTTTGAATTTTACAATCACATTCAGCTTTTTCAGTTGTTGTGTTATATGAAACTAATTCACAACCAGTTTGACAAATATATATTTCATTAATATTAACATATATATCATTATATCTATCAGATAATAAAACATCTTTTCCATCTTCAGATGTATATGTTGAACAAATATCATTATAAAATGAATCTTTTTTATCTAAAAAATTATATCCTGAATTTTCTAAATTATTAATAATATTTAAAGTTTCATCATCTAATTTTTTAGGTACATTTATTTTAATTGTTGCATCATTGCAAATAGTTAAATTTATTTTATTTCCTGTTACTGAATCATATATTTCATATTGAACATATGTTGAAGTTAAATCTTCACTTTTAATATCAACTTTTAATATTTTTAATGGATTATCTGTTGATTCTTTTAAAATACCTAAACATTTACCTAAATCAATAGTTGATATATCTCTATCTTCTTCATCATGATTGTTTTCATTATTTAAAGATAATAATTGAAATATAGCATTTTCAGTTTTTATTGTCATTTTAGTATTATTTGAAATATTTTTAGTGACTTCATCTTTTAGTTTTTTATAGATATGTTGTATTTGTTCATCATAAATTTTCTCATTTTGACATTTGTTCTTAAATATTTCTTGATTTATACAATTATAATTTAGGCTTTTATTATTAGTTAATTCAGTTTGAATATTTGTGCTAATTTCTATTTTTATTTCATCAGTTTCGCTTTCTGAACTATCTGACTCTGTATTTAATTTATCTGTTTCGATTTCTGTACTATCTGATTCTGTATTTAATTCATTAGTTTCCTTTCCTGTACTATCTGACTCTGCTTTTAATTGATCAGTTTCGCTTTCTACATTATCTGATTCTATATTTAATTTATCAGTTGGAATTTCTGTACTATCTGATTCTTTATATTCAGTAATAAGATCACTATATTCTCTATAAGTAATGCAACTAATATTTTTTCCAAAACATAATGCACAACTTAGATTTTTACAATCAATTGTTAAATCTTCGGATAAGAAAATTTTATAATATATTGATTTCCCTATATATCTTTTCTTTTGTTCATTAAATAAATCTTCATTATCATTTCCATATATAGTAGTGAAATTAATTGGATATTTTTCAAATTTTTCATATTCTGGTTCTGTGACTATATATGCATATTCTAATATATATTCTGATTTATTATATATATTATTTTGAAATTCAATTTTTATTATTTCATTTTTGTCTAATTCATGAGTTAAAGTATTAATTATTGAATTTGAAGATGAAGATAATAGATATATATATCCATTGCTTTCAATACTTCTAATTTTAATTCCATCATATATATATCCAAATACATTGTTGTCAATTGTTATATTTTTAGATAAATCTAAAGTTATATTTTCAATTGAATTATCATTATCTAAAAGCAAATAATTAATTATATCAAATTTTTCATCATCTTTATTAGGATACCCTATCATCATTATTGTACTAGAATATTTATACCAATTATCACCTGTACATTGGCCTATTAGACAATAGCTGACTCCAATAATAATAAAATCATTAAAAATATAACCTTTGATATCTTCTGATATTTTATAATTTAATAATTTATAAGTTTCTATAGAATAATATCTAATTTTAATGTTGTTCATATTATTATTTTCAAATATATTTAAAATAACTATAAATAATGTTTCTAAATTATCAGAACCAGCAAGAAATGCTAGTTTGTTATCTGAAATTTTTATTAAGTCATTCAAATTATTATCAGTCTTAAAAATATATTTATCAAGGACAATAAAATTATTATTAGAAAAATAGTCTTTAAAAGAATTATCTCCTACATCATATTTATTAAAAAAAATTATAGGATAATTGATTTCTGACTCAGTTTTATAATAAATAAAAGCACCGGTATCTTCTCTGAAAAAAATACTATAAAAATAACAAAATAAATTTAAATTTGAAGGCGTAATTTTTTTCTCATTTTTTTTATTAAGGTTTTCATCAAAAGCCAAAAGGATGAAGGCTGATTGCCAATCTTTAAATTCTCCATAAAAACATATTATTAATTTATTAGTTTCAGTTCTAAAGCAACTACTTATTTCTCCAAAACAATTTTCAAATTTGTTTTCTTTTTTATTTGAAAGAAATAAATTATTGTCTCTCAATTCTAAATCAAACTTAATTATTATTCCATTATAATTAAGATCAATAGGAGATAAACAAGAAAAAATGAATGTATTCTTTTCTTTATCTATATTAATTAAATTCAATCTCATATTTCGACTTTCATAGCCAATTAAATCCTTAGTTTTTTTTGAAATTATTTTACCATTATCAAAATCAAATAATTCAGTATATGATTCTAATCTTCCCATACTTAAGAAATATTCTTTTCCATCTTTTATGATTATAGAATTTCCACTTTCATATTTATATTCTTCTTCATCATCAGCAATCAAATAATTTAAAGGAGTTTCTTCATTGTTTTTTTTAAAATAATATCTGCCATTTTCTTTTAATCCATAAAAAAACCTTTTATTATTGGAAGGAAATGAAGATGATTCAATAATCATGTCTCCATTAGATAGTGTTATAAAATTTACATATCTAAATAAATCTTCACCTATTATTATAATTTTATTTGGAAATTGTGTTTTAATTATAGTATTATTTATTGTACATTCCTTAGATTCATATTCCTCTTTTGTGCAATATTTTAATACACATGTTCCATTACTTAGTCTAATTGGAGTATTTCTATCACATTCGTTCAATATTATTTTAAATAGAAGGAAAAAGAAAAGTATTTTAATGTGAATAATTTTATAAGTTTTTAAATTTTGTGCTTTATTTTTAAGTCTAAAAAGTTGTAATATTGAATTCATTATTTTTTTTTATTAATATTTAATTATATAGGTTAAAAAAGGTAATTATTAATTTATTAAAATAAGAATTTATGGCATATATATATGGGGATTGGGGATTGGGGATTGGGGATTGGGGATTGG
>JAJMZR010000069.1:0-10235 GCA_023807225.1 Epidinium caudatum
CAATCCCCAATCCCCAATCCCCAATCCCCATTTTAATTAATTTTTAAATTCATCAAATATAAGATAATTAAAATATATTTTAGAATCTTATTCTTGAAATATTTTAAATAAATGTATTAAATAAAGACTGAGATAAAATAAATAAAATTAATTCAAAAAAAATATATAAAAATGACAAGTAGTATAATAAACTGGATTGTCGATAAATATCTTAGTAATATACTGGAAATAAATCAGGAAGAAACAAAATCTTCTTTATGGAGTGGAGAATTTGAAATGTCAAACCTTAAAATAAAACCAGAAATATTCACTAATATGAATTTGCCTTATTTTGAATTGGTTCATGGTTATGTTGGAAAAATGAAAATTTCAATGTCATTACCAAGATTTTATTTATATCCAATAAAGGTAGAAATTGATAAAGTATATTTCCATGCAAAACAGAAAAAATTAGAAACAATTAATAAAAAGACAGAAATAGAAAATATGGAAGCTTATAAAAACAGTCAACTCCAAAGTATAGAAGAATTAGTAAATGAAGTCAATAATTTGCAAGAAGAGGGAACTCCTGGAATGACCAGTCAAATTATAAATAATTTAGAAATAAATATAACAGATATATGTATTTTGTTTGATGATGAATTATCTTATAATTTAATCCCTTTTTCTTTTGGTATGTTATTAAAAAATATCAAAATAAAAACAGTAGATAAAAATTTTAATGAAGCGGAAGAAGGGGAAACAATTCCTTTTGCAGAAATTAATAATAAAATAGTAAAACTAACAAATTTGTCAATATATCTAGATACATATGAAAACGAGGGAAAATTGAAGGCATTTTATGATAAAATAAAAGATACGGAAAGCACGAAAATAAATGATGAAAAAGTTGAATCTTTTTTAGGTCCTATGATACAGTATTATAGATTTTGCCTATCTGAGACAAATGAATATATCAATGATATTAATTCACATCAATACTTAGTTTATAACTTAGGATTTCTGCTTAAATTATCTATGAATGAAAACTTAAAAAATGGCAGCCCACAATATGAGGTAGATTGTAAATTGAATGATATTTTAATGTCAATGAGTTTAGTCCAAATTAAAGCGGCTATGAAATTACTTGCTTATCAGGATTTAAGTTCCAAATATCAATTAGGTTTAGCAAAAGAATATTATGTCAAAAAAATAGATGAAGCTCAGAAATTAAATTATATTGAAAACTATATTGTATATTTTAGAGCAAAATATGGGTACAATAAAGATGAAAAACAAGTAGAAATAATAAAACCTGCATTAACCCAAGTTGAAAATGGATTAAAATATGAAGACATTCAAATTATGAGAGATGCGGCTAAATATAAAATGTTCCATGATAAAGAAATAGATAAAATTGAAGAAAAAATCCAGGAACTACAGGGAGGCTCAGGTTTCTGGGGTTTTTTCTCAAGTGGGCCAAGTGAAGAACAAAAAAAAGAAATAGAAAAATTGGAGGAACAAAAAAATAAATTAATAGAAGAAAATGTTGATGAAGAAGTTTCAAAAAGATTAAGAAAAATATCTGAAAATGCCACAAATAAAGTAGATACTTTAAGAGATGTTCCTGACACTTATTGTTTATATAAAGTTAGTTTATCTTTGCCTAAAGTTGTTTTCGATATTAATAGACAAGGAGCTGAAAAATTATTAACTATGGAGTTCGATAAATTCAATGTTATTGCAGAAATGAAAAAAAAGGGACAATTTTTCAGTCTCCTTATAGATGATATATCTGTGAGACAATATCAACTAAAGGATAATGACAATGAAAATGTATATGAAACTTTGATGGCATCAATTGAACAAAAAGATGATAAAAGTCAAAAGGATGAAAAAGAGAAAGATAAACAGGGGGCCCTATATATAGAATTTGAAAACAATCCCCGATTTGAAAAATCCGATTTTAGGTTTAAGTTCAGAAATACAAAACGTCTAGTAATAACTATGAATTTATATAGTATTCAATATATAATGAATAAAGTATTAGAAAGTTTGGCAACAACTATAAGTAAATTTGGCTCGGAAAGGTATATAGGCACTGGTGAAATTCAAAGTTTAATTAAATCAGGTTTTGAGACAAATTATATAACTGGTGGATTTCAGCACTTCAATATCGATTTAGATATAGTAATGAAAAGTCCCATTATATTATACCCTCAAGATATTTTAGATGCTTATAATAGAAAATGTTTACTAATTAAATGTGGTGACTTTGAGATGACTTCAATTCTTCCACCAAGACAGGACCTAAAAAGGAATTATGAATTAATTAATAATAGAGATGAATTATTTGACATTTATACAATGAAAATTGATAAATTTAGTATGGCCACCTTAGATGATTTCGATGGAGATTTCAAGGGTTTAGTTACAGCAAAAGGACTAAATTTAGTAGATGATATTTCAGTAGTTTTCAATTTTGAACAAATGTTCGAACAAAAAAATAAATTTTTTGAAAAGATGAAAATTTATTTAAATATTCCAAAATGCAAATTTAACTTAAGAGATACACAAGTTATTTTTTTTATTGAATTATTAGAAAAAATGCAAAAAAATAATAAAATCCTGTCGTTTGATTTAGAAAATAAAACTTTATTAGAATCCCAAGAAGAAAAACAAAATAAAGAAGATGCTGAAAAAGAAGAAAATGAGAAAAGAGAAAAAGCCAAGAAAATAAAAGAAGAAGAAGAGAAGAGAAAAAAAGAGGAAAAACTGAAAAAATTAGATGAACAAAAAAAGGAAGAATTAGAAAAGCAGAAAGCCAAAGAAGAGGAAAGACTAAAAAGACTAAATGATAATGAAGATCCAAAATATTTAATATTTGAATTTATCTTGGGCAACATTGAACTTTGCTTAATTAAATCAATTTCACTTAAGGAAAGAAATATTATATCAGAAGCGAATATTATTATAGATGATACTATGGATAAAGAATATAGAGATTTTATAGCTTTCGATTTAAATCAATTTTATATAGGTGTTTTAATGACTGAGAAAGGAAATATGGATGTTGATATATCAATTGTATCTGCTGGAGTAAAAGATAGGGAAACAATAATAACTTCCAAATATAATTTAAAAGGAGATACTTTAATTAATAAAGAATTCCAATATATGATACAAATGGATTCATCCGAAAGAAAATTTCTTTCACAAAGTAGAGAAGGAAGTAATTTTTGTAGAAATCAAAGTAGTTTATTAAGATCAAGAATGGATGAAGGAGTTGAATTTATTCGTGAGCCAAAAAATGAAGAAGATTCAAAAAATAAAAAATTCATGTTAATTGAATACAGATATAACGGAATAACAAAAGGTCAAGAAGTAAATGTTGTTTTACAAAAAATAAAAATATGTTTTTCAATGAGTTCAATGGCTAGACTATATCAATATTACAATTATTATTTTGGCATGTACAGCCAAAGCTGTGACGATGTAGCCCTATTGTTAGCCAACTTAGAAGAGAAGCATAAAAAGGAAAAATTAAAACAAAAATTAAAATATGAAAAAAAAATAAGTGCTAATACTATCTTAGAAAACAGATTAAGTGACCTTTCTAGTACAATTGGTAGTGAATTGTCCGAAGAAGAAGTAGATATAACAAATATGCTTGAAGAAGAAACTCAAAAAAAAAAAATATTTGGACAAAATTTTTCAAAGCTTTTAGCAAAAGATTTAAAAGCATTAGGAAATAAATTTGAAAAAAATATCATTGATACAAGAATAGATATTCAGGCAGATGAAGAAGCTGAACAATCAATAAAGAAAAAAGAAGAAGAATTGTCAAAGCAATTAGAAACTAAAAGGGAAAAAAGTAATATGAAAATTAAATTTGAAATGAAAGAAACTATTCTCGAATTTCCTTTAGATGATACTAAATCAAAAACAAAAATTTTAAGATTTAAATATAACTTCTTATGCACAATATTAATGGATAGTGAATATGACACAACAAAAGATGGTTTGGGAAGAACAATAAAAATTAATTATTTATCTAATAATATGAAATTATCAGCAAAATGTATAAATATTGGATTTAATATAGTTAATTTCAAAAATGGACTTTATACTATAGAAAATATATGTGACCAAATGCTCGAAGGTTTTAGATTTATAACTAATATTAATTCATTTTTATTGCTACCTCATAGGGAAAAATCTGTTATGAGAGTCAATGTATCTTTTGAACCATTAATATTTAATATAGGTTTCAGACAAACTAAAACCTTAATGGCATTTTTGCCTAAATTAAGCCAATTTTTAACTGATATGTATAAAGAATATGATGACCCATTAAAAGAATTAAATAAAAAAGAAAATGATGATTTATTCAACGAAAACGATGTTAACAATATAATTAATGATAATAATAATCAAAATATAATAAACCTAAATGATGAAGAAGGCGAAGAAAAATTGACTAATTTAACCGAGGAAGAATTAGAGAAAAGGCAAATTAAAAACAAAAAAAAGATAGAAAAATATAAAATAAAGCAAAAGCAATTGGAACAGAAGAAATTAAGAGAGCAAAAAAAGAAAGAATTGCAAGAAGAAAAAGCCAAACAAATAAAAACAGAAATTAACACCGATGGAATAAATAATATGATGGATGTAAATGTTGTCTTCTCAAAATTCTCTTTCAAATTTTTGGATGATTCTGGGCTTTATTTGATTCCTTTATTAAATATTGAAACAAAAGAAATTCTAATAAGATATATTCAAAATAGTAATACTGACTCAGTAGAAAATATAAGTAATTTAATATTGGAAAGTATATCAAGGAGAGAAATACCTTTAAATGAGTATGACATAAATGGTTTAGGTATGTATGTTGAAATTTATTTTGATACTTCTATCAACTTTTATAATGACAGAATTAACAACTGGGAGCCCATCATTGAAAAGTATAGTGGTAATCTAAAAGTTGACCAAGTAACTAGTTTTTCAAGGATGCGAGTTTTATTTAGCAGCTATGATATTTTTAACATGAATATATCAATATCTTCTATGAATGTCTTAAATAGAGTATTGAAAAAATTTGGAGAAAGTGAAGAAAAATGGGACAAGGAATTAAATGAATCCAGTGATATCGCTAAAAATAAAAGTGAAAGAATTGCTATTGAATTTTTAAATTTAACAGGAGTGGATATAGAATGTTGGCTAGACGCACAAGAAGTAGATAATAATAATGCCAAGAAAAAGCAATATAAATTTTCTATACCTTCTTCAGAAAAAAACAATGTAAAAAAGATAGGTAAAGGTTCTTTAGCCAGATTTTACCAACATTTATCAGAAGCTCAATTAAAAATAAAGAAAGATAAATTTTCATTTAGAATAAAGGGTTATGTACCTGTATACAGTAACGATTTTTCAACTAATTATACTACCAGTTTTAGAATGAAAAAAGATAGAATAGCAAAAGATGAAGTTACTGCAATTTATTCCAGAATGAAAAAGGCTAAACCAGCAAAAAAAAATGAGAACAAAGAAATAAAGGATATAAAAAACGAACCTCTTTTGCCAAATTTTAGTGTTGAAATGAGAACAAATAGTGAAATACTTACAGGTCTTTTAGCTGATGATGAAGAAAGTCTTTTAGAAAAAAGTGAAGATAATAATATAATTAACAATAACAATAATGAAATTGATACAAGTAATGGGATGAAAGAAAGTGATAATAACAATTCTGATAATATAGTATTGGATGATGAGATTGAAATACTGGTAAAAGTAAGACAAAGTGGAACAATGAAAAGTATTGTGTTCCAAAGCAATATATTTATTTTCAATAATTTACAGATACCTATATGCTTATCATTCATATCTCCTAATGAATTTAGGTCTAAATATAGTTCAAAAGATCAAAATATAAATCATGCTGATAATAAAAATAAAATCATACTTAATACTTCAAAAAGAATAGCAATTCCAATTAATTATATTTTGAGCAAATATCGTGTTTATGTTTGCTTCTATAATAAAAACAATGAAAAAGAAAATAAATATTCTTTATTATATGAAAATTTCTGCAATTTAAAACAAAATTTACAAAGCTTTATTAAATTCAACGAAGAAAATTCTCCAAATTTCAAAGGAGATAAGGTGACTATTTTAAATGATAATTATTCTAAAATAATAGATATAGAAGAAAACAACAAACATTTTTATATGAGCAGCAATTTAATAATTCAAAGAGGAAATAATGATATAATTAAGGATATGCCGAAATCAGTAGGAGAAAAAAATAAACTCATATTAGGAGATGATAACGATCAAACAATTAGAAGAAAAAATATAGATATTTTAATAGATTCTCTAAAATATGATTTTTATTGCAAAACATTTTCATATCTTTTTATTTTAGATGAATCTTTAATGATAGAGAACAAAATACCTTTTAATGTCAAATGCAAACTTTTAGGAGATAATGAAAAAGAAATGACTATTAGACCTTTGCAAAAGAAAGAATTTTTAGATATAAATCATTCCAAAACTAATTTACAGTTATATCTGAATTATCAAAATAAAAAATTTGTATCAGAAATATTAGATATAAAAGATCTTAATAAAAATTTAAATAATATAAATATTATAAGTACAAAAGAAAAGGTGGCCGGGGAGGACGATGACGAATCCATCAAACAAATAAAATTATATGATGAAGAAAACAAAGAAAAATATGTTGAATGCAACATAAAATTTGAAGATAGTTTAAATAATGTTAATTTAACAGGAGCATATGAAAGAGAATATGAACACTGTGTAGAATCCTTTGCTAATAAGAAAAAGTTGCTATTTTATTCAAGATGTATAATTATTAATAAATCTGACTATTTATTATATATTTTAGGTGAAAATGAAAAAAATAAAGAAAAAAATATTTCTCTTTTGGACAATTATAATTATAAAATTATGCCACATAGTGTAAATTTAATGAATACAAAAGATGTCAAACAGACTTTCAAATTAAAAAGTGAAGAAAGTGATTGGTCCGAAAAATTCAATATTAACACTGTTGGAAACACAGGTATAACTTCACTAAATATTAAGGACAAAAATAATATGGATAAAGTCACAATACTTGATATAGGGGTAAGCATCCCTACTTCTTGGTATTTCACTAATTCGCTCTTGTTGACAATTGACCCTAGATTTTTATTTGTGAATAAATTAGGCTTTGATATTGAGTATAAACAATATAATAATAAAATAAGCAAAGAAGAAAATGACAAAAATACTTTATTTGAAAAAAATATTCTGAAAAATAATGAAAGTATTAAATTAAATACATTAAAGGCAAATAAAAACATGAAGAAAATGATACAAATTAAATTCGGCAGTTCTAATGACTTTTCGTGTCCGTTTGATTTGGAAGAAATGGGTGATGTTGACCTGAAGATTCCTATTGATGATCATATGAAAAAATTAATTGAAAAAAAAAATGAAGAAATTGACAAAGAAATCAAAAAGTTGAAAAAATTGGAAAAAAAGAAAAAAAAAGAACAACAATTAAAAGACCAGAAAGAAAAAGAAGAGATTGCAAAAAATATAGATAAAGTTGAAGAAGAAGAAGAAATAGAAGAAATGGATGAATTAATAACTACAAATAGTAATAAAGGAAATAAAAATGATATAAAGGAAGAGAATAAACAAGAAAAAAAAGATGAGAAAAAAGAAGAATTGTCCCCAGAGGAAGAAAGAAAGCAAAGAATGAATAAAAAAATGAAAAAACTGGAAGAAAAAAAAATGAAACCTAGAAAATATATTATCTTTACTCAAAATTATAAGAATTATTTATTAGTTCATATCGTAAGGTCGGCCTATAGTGGCTTAATATATATCGTATTATTCCCACCTGAGCATCCACAATATATAATATCAAATGAATCAAAACAAAGATTAACTTTCAAGCAAAAAAAAGATGATTATAATCAGGAGCTATTTTCCTTAGAACAAAATGAGTCAATTCCATATGCATGGGGTGATCTTTTGAAGAATGAAAAATTATTAATTGCAACGTTAGATAAGAATCAAGCGGAGATTAATTTAAATGAAATTAAAATAACCAAAAAGCAGTTTGATATAAAGGAAAAAGGTGTCTCAAAGAAGTGCACTTTCTATTTCCAAACTTTGATAGAAAACAATAAGACTAGAAAATTAATAATTAAAAACGAAGATATTGAAAATAAAAACAGGGGCTATTTCCTCCAAATTCTTCGAGGTCAAAGGAAGTCTTTAAATACAAGATTTAGAATGATCACAAAAGGATTAGGATTATCAATAATTAGCAATGAACCAAAAGAAATGTTTTATATATCCTCATATGGAGGATTAATTGAAGTTTCTATGTTTACTTTCAAAAAAAATGATTGTGATCATTCGATAACTAATGTAACATTATCATTAAAAAATTTCCAAATAGATTACTGCTTAGAAGATAACTTTAAAAGTATGATAATACCTTTAAATCAAATAACCCCACAATTAGATGAAGAAGCAGAACAAAAACAAGAGCAATTAGTACCTCTTTTCCAAGGTATAATAAGCTATCATACAATAACAAACCCTTTGACTCAGGTTACTTCTGATGAATTCCCCCAACTTGATTTTACCATACAACCTATTAGGCTCAATTTAAGCCAATACCAATTAATGAGCATGTTAACATTATATAATGAAATTATACCGGAATTAGACTTCTTTTTAGTCACTCCAGAACCACATGAAGAATATAATAACATCGATGACTTTTTCCAATCAATATTCGGAGAAGAAGCCAACAAAAAAGATGAATTAATATATGATCCTGAATACTATGATCCTTATCTTGATTTAGCCTTACCATCATCTCCAGAGGAAGTCATTTATGATTCTGAAAATTATTGGATGTTCTTTATTAAAAATATTGCCATTGGTTCTTTAGATATTGTTATTTCAACAAGAATCGATCTAAATTCATTTGGACAATTTTTACCAGGATTTTTAATGGGTGTAATTAGTGCAATAGGAAATGTTTTCACTCATATAACAGATTATCATTTAAAGTTTACATCATTAATTTATACTGATGTATTTACTGATATTTGGAGTCTTTCTAGCCAACTAACAAGTAATTATATAAGTCAAGTGAAAAGAAGACTATTTAGAATTATAGGAAGTTTAGATATTTTAGGTAATCCTACTGGTTATGCATCTGCAATAGGAGATGGATTTATGCAAATTATAGAAGCCCCCAGAAAGGGATTAATCAATGGTCCTTTAGGTTT
The DNA here is from genome assembly GCA_023807225.1 of Epidinium caudatum. Lineage (NCBI taxonomy): Eukaryota > Ciliophora > Litostomatea > Entodiniomorphida > Ophryoscolecidae > Epidinium > Epidinium caudatum. The sequence continues at coordinate 9,306 of JAJMZR010000069.1, forward strand.
CGGAGAAGGTATCGCCAAAGGATTTGGTACCTTTATTTCTACAGTTATTTCAAGTTCGTTTGATGTAGTAGGAAAAATAACAGGTACTTTATTATCATCATGTGAAGTTTTGCAAGGAACAAAAGCTATTGAGCAATTAGAAGAAAGAGAACCTGAAAATGTTATTGATGGTTTATTCAAAGGATTAAAAGAAGGAGTAGTTGATTTATCAAAAGGAATTGGAGGAATATTTTATAAAACTTATGATGGCGCCAAAAAGCAAGGTGTCAAAGGATTCTTTATGGGATTGGGATCAGGACTTGTTGGGGCAATTGTCTCACCCTTCACAGCCGGATTCAGGTTAGCCAATAATTTGTTCGTTGGTCTAAAAAATACTGCTAGCTTCTTTAATCCTAAATTAAAATCAGAAAGGATCAGATATCCAAGAACTATAGAAAAAGCAGAAGGACTAAAAGCTTATGATGAAGATAGAGCCACAGTACAAGCTATATTAGATTTCTTGAAAGAATTTTCTGACCATGAAATTGTACATTATAGACAATTTAATTATTTGAGTCCTGGCCTAGAAAATTCTCTTTCTTCATTGATTTTAACTAATAAATGCATTATGATAGTTTATCAGGCTAAAGAAATTGTATTTAATTTGGAATTAAATCATATTAAAAGTATTGAAGTTCATAAAGAACCAAATCAAACAACATTTGACTTGATTTTTTATTTGAAAGATAATTCTAGGAAATATATTAGAACAAATGATATAAATATATGTACTGAATTTTATCTGATGTTTGACAAAACAAAAGAGTAAAAATAAATATTTAATAATTTACTAAATATATGGTATATTTTATTATTAATTAAATGAATATATTAATTTATTTTGAAAATATTCAATTTCTTAAGGGGATTGGGGATTGGGGATTGGGGATT
>JAJMZR010000070.1:0-10223 GCA_023807225.1 Epidinium caudatum
AATCCCCAATCCCCAATCCCCAATACCCAATACCCAAATTCAACCACTATTTTTAATAAATGAATTAAATTTTATTAATTTATATATCATAAAGAATAAAAATAAATAATAAAAATAATTAAAAAAAATAATAAATAATATTATTAATTGTTTTTTATTTTATATTGAGTTAATTGCTTAAAAAACGAATATTATATTTAAATAATAACTAATATTTTTAATTTTTATCTCAAGAAATAACTTCAAATTTTTAGTCACTAAATTGGTGAGGATTAATTTGTCTAAATTGGACAGCAAGAGGGAAGTGGTCTGATACGAACATTTGTCTATGAGAATCAATAGTACCTTCTTCTTTCAAAACTTTAGCATCGACCATCTCAAAGGTATTAGGATCTTTTTCTTTATAGAAAATGTAATCCCAATGTCTATCACAGTCTCCAGTAAAGTCATGGAAGGTATTTTCGTGTTCAGCTTCAGTATATCCATAATCTCTTACCATATCAACAACTGGATCATCATCTTCACAATAGAAGCACCCTCCTAAAACTATGAATTGGCAATCATTAAATCTGCTAATTACTTTTTCACTCTCTTCCAAAGCAACTTTAATACAAGGTAAGTGAGCTTCGAAATTAACGTGATCTAAATGAATATTAAAGAATAGGATATTGATACCATTAATCTGCTTGAGGGCGGCCCATGTGCAAATTCTTGGGAAAAAGTTTTCGAAATCATTACTTCCTGGTTCATTAGGTGCTGAACTAAGCCAGAATTGTCCCCAATCGGTTAAAGTATATTTAAATATATTATAACTAATTGAACATTTTTCAGAAGCATCTGTGCTATCTCTGTAAACTCCAACGAATTCATAAGCACTATTTAAATATTTATCTATGTACATGAATTGTTTTTTTGTAATTTCTTGGAAGAAGAAAACATCACAATAAGAATTTAATAAAATATCTATTAAATGCTTTTTTCTGTTATCCCAAATATTTAATCCGTCGACCTCATTTAAGTATCTGATATTTAAGTCTAAAACAGAAACTTGTGCTTTTTTCAAAGTATGTACCAATTTGTAATATTGTGGATGAGTCATGAAGTTATCATAAGGAAGACCAACCCAATTAATTTCACCATCTTTAATATAAAAGTATTTATATTCGAATGGGAATTGATTTCTTTTAACTGGGACATATTTAGTATAAAACAATTCTCCATTTCTGATTTCCTCGTCCATTTGAGGAGCTTTTGAGGTATCCCACTCTGCCAATTGGGGTAGGGAGCCACATAGGTACATGGGGGTATCACCATATTCAGGTAATTTTCTGAGAATGAAAGGATAGTAAATTTGTCTATCTACTTTTACAGATCTACTCTTTACTCTCAAAGTAACTTTCCTTTTTTCATTAATTTCTTTTTTTCTTTCATTTTGAACAGTTTTTTTACCTAATTCTCTTCTTTTTGTGTTCTTAATTCTTAAATTAACTGGGAAATTATTAGTAGCTTCAGGCCATAGAGTAATATCAGATCTTTTAGTCATAGGCTCTACAGATCTTTGTCTTGAAGATCTTAAAGTTCCTCCTACTTTGACTGGTTTAGGTTCAACTTTATGTTTTCTATCTTTCTTTAATAAATCTGGGATTTTGTTCAAGAAAGTATTTAAGTCATCGAAATTAGTCTTAGGCAATTTATTGCAAGTGTTTTGTTTTCCTCCAATTAATTTCACTTTTTTCATATTGGTTTTCTTTGGTTTTGGAGGAATTTCAAAGTTTAGCAAATCATTGCAGAAGTTACCGAAATTGTCGAAATCCCCTATTCTTGTATCGACATAAACAGTGTTTTCTTCTACAAGGAAAAACCTCATTAAAGCAATTCTATCATTGATTGGAAGATTTAAGAGGTCAAAGATTTTAATCAATGACTCTTTCCTGATTTTGACTACTTTATCATTGGGGAAACGGATGTGGAAGAAGTTTACGAGGTACATAAGCAGTCTGTAATCTATTTTAAACGAAGTAACTGTGTCTGAAATTACATCAGTGTGAACATAGGAAAAGGAAAATAATATATAGGGACTGGTTTCTGCTGGTCCCTTTCTGACCATTCCAAATATTTTTTGCAAGTCGTTATTACTTAGGATAGCTTTATTTTCGTCCTCATCTTGGCCTTCTTTTTTCGGAAGATTTTTGTATCTCGGGAAAGAAACGAGAAACTCTCCAGCCCTTGGTAAGATTTCTGAGGAAACAATTTGGAATGTATTTTCATCTGCTCTTTCTATTTCAGTATTGTTATTTCTGACTTTTTTCTGCTCTTGATTTGAACTCATTTATTTTTATATAATTAATTATATAAATTTTTTTTATTATTATTAGGTTTTTTTTTATTTTCTTTTGATTTTTCTTTTTTTCTCTTCTTTTTTGGACTCATATTATTATTTATATTACTGTCAATCTTACTATTCTCTTCTATTTTAAGTGTAGCACACAAATTAATAGCATAAGAATGTCTTCTCGTTGTTGTTGACTTTAAAGTGCTTAATATTTTCTTATTTTTTGGTTTAAATTCATTTTTGCATGTTTTTTTATTTTTGATAGTTTTACCTTTTTTTCTATTTAGATTCTTAATATGCTTCTCATTTAAAATATTTTTTTTATGAAAATTTTGAAGCTTTCCAGATACGTTTTTTATCTTCTCTTGTCCAAATTTTTTTATATCTCTCATATTTAATATTTCTTCATAATTAATAAAGCTAGAATTTGAACTTTCTTGCTTGACAATATTTGATTCATCAGTGAAAATTTGTTTTATTTTAGACATAGAATTTGTTAAAGAATTTGAATTAATAGTATTAATTGAAGAATGTCTAATATTATCGTCATTTTGATTTTTTAGCATTTTATCTAAAAAAGATAAAGTTTTTTCTTGAAGAAGACTATTATTTGAATACTTCATATTTGTATGAATGTTAATATTTTTATACAAAGAATTAAAGCTAAAAGAAATAACTTCATCTTGGATTAATTCATTTTTATCAAATTTATATAAAGAATATTCATCCTCAACATTAATTTCTGGAATTTTATCCAAAAATGATTTATTTTGATTAACAGATAAGCAAGTATTAGTTATTTCTAAATTTTTTTCTTTAGTTTCATTTTCGTTGAAAGATTTAGAAGTAATATAATTATTTCTTGTTTCATTGCATCCATTAGGATTATCTCCTGTGAATATAATCATAAATTTTTTATCTTTAAACATTTTCGCAGTTTTTTGTCCTAAAGAAAAAATTTTTCTCCTGTTTTCTTTATTCTTAGATTTTTTTATTTCTTCCTTTATTTCTGATGCTCTTTTTTCGGTGAAAATATTATTTAATGTTTCTGGCTGATTTTCACCCTTCTGATTAAGAATAATTGTTTTTTTCGTTTCATTTTGACTTTTTTTTGAAAAATGGGAATTAGTACTCTTTTTATCTTCGTAAGCTATATTTTCATTAATTATATTATTTTTTACCATATCGTTTAATTTATTATTCAAATTAAATATGCCTTGTATTTGCTTTTTATTTGGATAAATTTGGGAAAAACTCATTTTACAAGGTATTCTTTTGTTAAAACTATTATTAATATTAAATTGTTGAGCACATATAGGAGTTTCGAGACTATTATTAGAACGTTTGAATTTACTATAATTCATATTTACTATAGGATTACTATTTCTTTGATGATGATTAAATAAATTATTCGGTTTATTTGAGTTTAATTGATTATTAAAATCAGAGCCAAGCCTTCTTTCAGTTTCGTCCAAAAAATAATACTTGCTTATCTCCATGGGATTTACTTTAACAAATCCATTCATCTCAATATATTTATTCAAAATTTTAAAAGTGTGACGCTTAATTGAAACCATATTATGAAAATCAATTTTCTGTATTTTCTCCCAAATATTTCTAAAACTTTTAGCAATTGCAAAAACATCTTTTTTTGGCAATAAATATAATTCAACAAATTTAGACCTAACTTTAACTGAAAGGGGGGATGGACGCCTCAAAAACATATATAACCCTCCATAATTTTCATTTTTTCTGATATCCAAAACTTTAATATATTTATAATTTCCTTCTTCATTTTTTATTGGTTCCTGCTTTAATACATCATTTCTTAGATTATTTTTTGTGTCTTTTTTATCATATTTAGTTTTATCTAAAATAGATTGATCATCATATGCTTCATTTAAAAGATAATTTACTTGCTTTTTGACTGCATTATTTAATAAATATTTAGCGTTTTCAAAATCCATTGATCTTCTATATATCATTCTTGAACTATTTTTGTTATTAAATTTTTTTATTTCTTTTGCAGAAGTTATTCCTCTGAAATTATAAGTGAAATAACCACTAATCGAAGGCTCTGGGTCATCCATATCTATAGCTGCCTCCAATGAAAGTCTTCCATCTTTCACAAATATAATTTCTTCAATCATTTCTCCTTCAAATAATAAAAAATCATTTTTTTTACTTGTGGAAGGAATAAATTTTGATAATACTTGTATAATAAAATTAGAATTTTCACAGATTTTAAAAAATTTAAAATTTATAATTATTGAATTATACATAACTAATAATATTGCATTTTTTAAATTAAAAGGCAATGTATTTGTAAGTATATTAGAATCTAATTTTTTTTCTGACATATTTTTAGATTCTATATGATTATATATTTTTTTATATAATTTATAAGATAGGTTAGGATAATCTATTCTTATTTCTTCTAATATTTTCATATTATTATTATAATTAATAGATGATTGACTCTCATTTTTAAATAGATTTCCAAAAGCACTAATTATATATGAATATGCAATTACTCCTACTCCTAACATAATTATTTGAAATATTCTTTCAATAGTACATTGACAAGTTACATCCCCATAACCTACTGTAGTTAATGTTTCTATTAAAGAATAACTTGATGCTAAATAAACATATATAAACATTTCATCTTGTATTTGCATATTAATTATCCAGTTTGGATATGAATGTTTTGATATAAAAATATTAAAACAAACAAAAAAATGAAATGCTAAAATACAAAATATAAAATCAATAATATTATTTGCACTTTTTTCTAAAGAATAATTTTCGGAAAATAAATCAAAAAAATCATTCATTATCACGTTTTTTTTTTTAACTCTAACTTTAAAAATCTTTAACAATTTAAAACTAGTCAATATTTTTAATTGAATTAATGAAGATGACATATTATATCTAAAGCAATAATTAACTTCTTTATTTATAGAGCAAAGATAATTAGAAAATGTATAAATAGGTATTGATTCCAAAAAATCAAAAAAGAAATCTGTTTTTAAATAATGTAAAATTATTGTAGTATTATTTTTTACTATTCTATATTGTAAGTTATAATATCCACGAAAAAAGCTTATACAAAAATCACATATATAAAGAAAATCAATAAAATATAATAAAAAATTATTTATCTTGTTTTCTTTATTACAAAAACAATCAAATTCGGCCATTCTTAATGGTATATAAATCAAACAATATATAGAAGAAAAGACCATAAAAAGGTCAAAAAAAAAAATTAAATTAGATTTCGGTGAGATTATGCTTCCATGAAAATCATCATCTTTTTCAGACTCATCATCATCTAAAGAGTCATACAAATTCTTGGCCCTTTTTATATTTCTTATTTTATCTTTTTTATTAACAGGGCTAAATTCCTTTTCATTGATTTTCCTCAATTCTGTAAAGGCAAATTTTTTGTTTTTTTCTACTTTATTTTTAATTTCCTTTTTTAAAATAACAGTCTGTGCTTTATCTAAAGATGATTTACTTTTAAATATTTTACTAAAAATATTATCTGAAATACTTTTATTTAAACTGCTGAAATTATTATTAATACTATCTTTATTAATAATTTTTTTCTTAGGATTATTATATCCTGAAAAAATATTAATATTACTTTTTATTGAACTAGCTACACTATTAAAATTATCTTTTTTTTCTTCAAAGATATCTTTACCAATTATTGAATCTCTTTGATAATCTTTTTTCATACTTATAATTTTGTTTAAAATTTCATTTTCTACTTGCCTTAAATTAGGCTTTTCAATATTTGTAAAAACAGATTTTCCCTTAATTACATTTTTAGTTGATCTTTTTTCTTTTTGGAAATTTAATGAACAATAATTTTTAAGAGATTTATTTGAAAAAGCTACTTTCATATTATTTATTTTTCTTTGAGGTAAAGTTTTAATAGGTAATAACTTCGATTTTTTTTTTCGAGTTGCCTGCCTTTTTAAAATCACTTTTTTTTCGATTTCTTTTGCATTTAATGTTTTTGATCTTCTTCTCAATTTTGTCAATGAATTTTTTAAGACTTTTTGATTATATATTTCAGCATATGATTCTCTTTTAGGGCGATTAATATTTAAATTAGTCTTTCTTCTTTTAGGCTCTTTTATTTTTAATTCATCTTTATTAAGAAATAAAAGAGAATTGTCTTTATCTTTATTTATGAAAGAATTCATACTTTTTATTTTATAATTATTTAATTAATAATCATTAATTAATTTTTTTTAATACATTAATTTTAATAAATAAATATATAAATATAATAAATATTTATTTATTTTTATAATTACTTCTATTTGTAATTTTTCCATTTACAAATTCACCTTCAATGATTTCTCCTTCAGGAGTTATTACTTTTCCATGGCCTTGCTTGACTCCATTGACAAAATTTCCTTTATAAATAGTTCCATCGGAAAATGTTTCTTCTCCATATCCATTCATTTGTCCTTTTGATACTTCCCCTAAGTAATATCTCCCATCTTTCCATTTCAGCATTCCATTTCCATCAAATTGGTCATCTTTAAAAGTTCCTTCATATTCTCCCTGATTATATATTTCTATTTTGCCATTTCCATTCATTTTATTATTAATGAAATCTCCCTTATAATGATAATTCTTAGTGTACAATTCTCCTTTACCATTAAACATAGAGTTTATAAAATCTCCTACATATGTAGTCTTACCTTTTTTGTTTTTATATATCCCTTTTCCATTTAATTTGCCATTAACAAATCTTCCTTCATATATATCACCATTTTCTCTTATTTCTCTGCCCCATCCTGTAAATTTATTACTTCTCCACATTCCTATTCTTTTCATCATTGGCGATATATATTTTCCGAAACCATGCTTCTCCCCTTTTTTGTTAATATCTCCTTGATATATTTCTTCATTTATTGAATCTGTATTATTAGATATCAATTGATTAGGAATTATATCTTTTTGTGAAAAAATAAAAAATCTTTCATCCTTTGGATAAAATCTTTTCCAATTATCAGGAGAAAAATCCTCAAATTCTTTGCATTCTAATTCTTCAGTATAATTATTTTTATTATATTTATTATTTATATTATTTTCATTCTCATGATCATTATAACTATGATTATTAAAATATTTATTATCATTTATGTTATTTTCATTTTCATCAACATTATTATTAATATTATGAATATTATTATTATTCTCATATGTTTCATCTTTTTCATCATTATTATTATAAGACTGTTTATTTAATATGAATTGTTTATCTTCGTTTTGATATTTAGATGTAGTTAAAGGGATTGAAAAAAATTTATCTCCCTGCAAATTATTTTTTTCACCATTAAAATTATTTTCATTTGCATAATCCTCGTTTACTTCATTTTCATTTAAATTATTATTTATTTTAGTATGAGTATTGATTATTTCATTTTTATATAAATTTGTGTTTGTATCATTATTATTATCTTGGATATATTCCTTTTTATGAAAAGTTACGCTATCTGTGCTCATCGGTAGCAAACTCTTTTGGAAATATTGTTTAACCTCCGAAGTCAAGGGCTCTTGCTCATGCATTTTTGGTGCAATATCAGATTCAGAATCCTTATCTTTTGGGTCATCTGATTGCACAATCACTTTTTTTTGTAATTCATTTATTAATTTTTCTTCGTCATGGGCTTCTTGTGTCTGTTCATATTCTGGATTCATTTTTATTTGTTCTTTCTGCTGAATAAGCAAAGAATTATAATCATTTTTAGAAATAGGTTGTTTAATTATAATTTGTTCATTTGGAGCGGAATCAATATATTTTTGTCCGATTTCATTATTTATATTTTCCTCCTTTTGCTCAGCAGGTGAATTTATTTCTTGCTCTATATTATTATTTTCATTTTCATCAAATGAAGCCGAACGCCGAAGAATGTCATCTGCATCTTTTAAATTTTCTTCCTCTATATTATCTGATACGGCCGAGTGATAGAGAACTCTTTCATCGGGAGACATATTAAGTTCAATATTATTTATATTGTTATTTAATATTACCTCATTTTTTGGTTCTAATAACTCTTGATTTTTGGATGGAATATGATTTTGATTTACAATCTCGTTATTATTAATATTAATATTATTTATATCAGTATGTCTTCTATTATTGTTTAATATAGGACTGTCATACATTTTATTATTATCAATATTAATAGCAGTTTTATTATAGTGAATAGGCTTATTAATATCCTGATGAATTTCTTGAGGTTTATCCCCAAATTGACGCTGGGTTTCAATCAAAGTTTGATTTGGCTCAGAACTAAGTTTTCTTGAATGAGAAATAAATTTAATAGGCTCATTTTGATTGATTGTTTTGTTTGTATAATTCATTGTTTTGTACTTATTTTGTGCTACAATTTTATCATATCTATTGTTTAATATAACTAAATTATTGTGATTTAAATTGTCATTTTGTTCATCTGAAGCCTTTTTTTTATTTATCTGGAAAGAATTAGGCTTATTTGCAGCTTTATTCCTTGAATTAGCATAAATAAAATTATCAACTGGTTCATTTGGCTTTTCATTAGATTGATTTTGGATTATTTTTCTCCTATTTATATAAATATAATTATTCATTTCATTATCAGTTGGACCTTTTTCGTTATAATTTGAATTAAGTTTAGGTTTGACATAAGGAGTATTGTTATTTTTTAAATTTTTGATAGTATCAGCGAATTCATTTTTTACTGTATTAGTTGAATATTTGTTATTATTTACAGCATTTATATTATCTTTGGGGCCTGAATCGTCCTTGCTTGTCTCTTTAATATTAGCTGATTCTTCAATAGAATAATTAGCATTTATTTTTCTCATTAAATTATTAAAATTACCTATTTTATTATCATAAGATAATAATTCATTTTTATTAGCTTCATTCATATCATTTATTTTATTATTGTTTTCATTGTTGTCAATATTATTTATAATTTTACCATTTTTATTTTGAAAATATCCATCATTATTATTATAGCCATTAATATCATTTAAATTTATATTATTATTAATTATAGGACTTTCAGGTCTATTATATTCGAGAACTACTAAGTTACTTGATTCTTCCTCTGAATTCATCAACTTATTAGACTCAAGATTATTTTTAGAAGAATTCACAGCTCCTTCTTTAAATTCATTTTTATTAGGTCTTTCAATTGAATTAATTATGCGATTATTGTCATTGTTATACATATCATTATTTGCTTGAATTGGATTACTTTTTCTTTTAGAATTAAATAATACATTATCTATCATCATCATATTTTGACTGTTATCTATATTGTTATTAATATTATTATTATTATTCATATTTTGTTCTGAATTTATTTTATTAAAATTGCTTTTATAATCATTATTGTAATTGTTAAAATTTTTATTGAATCTATTATTGAATTTATTTTCAAGTATTTTTATTTCTTTTGGTGTAGCCATTAATGAGCATTCTTCTCTTATTGTGCTAACAATTGAACGCTGAGTGCGGTCTTTAGGCTTCTTTTCTCCAAATAAATTTGATTCAGGATTATTATCTTCTTCATCAATAATTTCTAATTTTTGTTTATTAAATAAATAATACCTAGATTGGAGCTCTTTAGAATTTGCACCTCTTAAAGATTTATCAGTAACTATATTTTGCTGGGGTTTAACTCTTATTTCCTCATTTTCAAATGCATTTGTAAGACAATTATTGACATTTCCCATTTAAATATTTTTAATATTAAAATAATTATTATTATTTTCTCGTTTTTATAAATATTTTAATAATTTACATTTCCATAAAAATTTAAAAATCAATTGGGTATTGGGGATTGGGGATTGGGGATTGGGGATTGGGGAT
>JAJMZR010000071.1:0-10128 GCA_023807225.1 Epidinium caudatum
TCCCCAATCCCCAATCCCCCATACCCAAAACCCAATCCCCATTTTTAATTCATTAAAATTATAAATTATAATATAAAAATTATATTTATAACAATCTCCAAATAATTTTTAAATTAATTAATTAATCATTTAAAAAATGTCTAGGAGTATTATAAATTGGGTAATAGACAAATATCTTAGTAATATTCTTGAGATAAACAAAGAGCAGACTAAATCTTCTATATGGAGTGGTGTAGTTGAAATGTCCAATTTAAAAATAAAACCAGAAATATTCACTTCTATGAATCTTCCTTATTTTGAATTAGTTCATGGATATGTAGGGAAAATGAAAATTAAAATGACTTTGCCAAGATTTTATAAGCATCCAATAAAAGTTGAAATTGATAAATTATTTTTTCATGCAAAGCAAAAGAAATTAGAAAATATAAAAAAAGAGGTAGAAATTCAAAATATGGAAAATTATAAAAATACAAGATTGCAGAGTGCAGAAGAATTGGAAAATGAGTTAACTAATTTAAAAAAAGATGCAAGTCCTGGAATGATTAGTGAAATAATAAATAATTTAGAAATAAACATAAATGATATATGTATAAGATTTGATGATGAAATATCTTATAATTTAATTCCCTTTTCTTTTGGTGTTTTACTCAAAAATTTAAAAATAAGGACCGTTGATAAAGATTTCAATGAGCCCCCGAAGGGGGTAACAATTCCTTTTGGAGAAATTAATAATAAGATATTGCAAATGACAAACTTATCAATATATTTAGACACATATGAAAATGAGGAAAAACTAGTTCAATATTATCAACAAATATTACAAACAGAAAACACTGAAGTAAAAGATGAAAAAGTTATATCATATTTAGGTCCTATGATAGAGTATTATCAATACTGTTTAACTGAGACTTATGAAAACATTAATAATCCCAAATCTCATCAATATTTAGCATATAATTTAGGATTTTTGCTAAAGTTATCTATGAATGAAAATTTGAAAAATGGAAATCCTCAATATGCTGTTGATTGTCAATTAAATACTATAACAATGAGTGTATCTTTAGTCCAAATTAAATCAGCAATGAAATTATTGGCATATCAAGACCTTAATTCAAAATATCAAATCGGTTTAGCAAAAGAATATTATGACAAAAAAATAGATGAAAATGAAAAATTAAATTATATTGAAAATTATATAGCATATTTTGATTATAAATATGGAGTAAAAAAAAATGAAAAACAAGCGGAAAAAATAAAGGCCTCATTAACCCAAGTAGAAAACAAGTTAAAATATGAAGATATTCAAATTATGAGAGAAGCTGCCAAATATAAAATGACTCATAATAAAGAAATTGATGAAATCGATATTCAAATAAATAAATTGAAAGGTGGTGGAGGATTTTTTGGTCGAGGAAAGCCGAAAGATAAAGAAAAGCAGAAAATATTAGAATTAGAAGAGAAAAAAAAGAAATTAATTGAAGAAAATATTGATGAAAATGTAAAAATGAGATTAAAAGCAGATAATAATACTACTAGTGAGCTTGATTTTTTGCGTGATATACCTGATGATTTTATTCTATATAAATTTAAATTAAGTTTACCTGAATTTAACTTCAATATTAATAGTCAAGGATTAGACAGAATGATAACTATGGCTTTTAAAAAATTTATAGTCATTGGACATATAAAAAAGAAAGGACAATTTTTCAGCTTATTTATAGGTGACATATCCGTGATACAATATCAATTGGGAGATACTGTCTATGAGACTTTGGTGGCAACAGTTGAACAAAAAAATGATCAGCATGAAAAAGATGAAAAAGATGAAGATAAAAAAGGTGCATGTTATATAGAGTTTGAGAACGATCCTAATTTGATGAACTCTGATTTCAGGTTTAAATACAGAAATCAAAAAAGGTTAGTCATAACAGTAAATTTATACAGTTTGCAGTATATCATGAATAAAGTATTATCAAGTCTGGCCACCACTATAAGTAAATTTGGTTCAGAAAGATATATCGGCTCTGGTGAAATCCAAAATTTAATAAAAACAGGTTTTGATGTGAATTACTATACTAGTGGTTTTCAACACTTTAATATAGATATAGATATAGTTATGAAAAGTCCTATTATTTTATATCCTCAAGATATCTTAGATAGATATAATAAAAAGTGCATTTTCATAAGATGTGGTGATTTCGAAATGAAAAGTATATTACCTCCAAGACAAGATGTTAATACTGACTATTCCCAAGTTAAGGAAAGACAACTATTATTTGATATATATGCAGGAAGGGCCAAAGGATTCTGCATTGCCACCTTGGATAATTTTAACGGGGACCTAAGTGAGCTGGCCCAAATTAGAGGTAATAATATTCTTGATAATATTGTTGTCGGATTTACTTTTGAAAAATTATTCGAAGAAAAAAACACTTTTTTTGAAAAAATGAAAATTTTTTTGACTTTGGGTAAATGTAGATTCAACCTAAGAGACACACAATTGGTGTTTTTCATTGAATTATTGGAAAAAATGCAAAAAATTAATAAAAAAGTTGAAATTGATTTAACGACAAAGACCAAATTAGAAATAGAAGAAGAAAAACAGGTGAAAGAAGATGAAGAAAAAGAAAAGAAGGCAAAAGAGGATAAGATAAAAAAAGAAGAAGAAGAAAAAAGGAAACAAGAAGAAATAGATAAATTAAACAAATTAATAGGTAAAATAGACAAGAAAAAAGAAGAAGAAAGAATGAGAAAAGAAAAAGAGGAACAAAAAAAGAAACAAGAAGAAGAAATCAGAAAAAGGAATTTCGATGCTAACTTCCTGATTTTTGACTTCCGTTTGGAAAATATAGAAATTTGTCTTCTAAAGTCAATATCTAAATCAGAAAGAGAAATCCTTTCTCATTGCGAAAAACTGGATCCTAAATTTGATAAAGAATATAGAAATTTCATCCTTTTCCAACTGAACAAATTCGAATTAGGTGTTTTGACTACCGAGAAAGGCAATATAAAGGTGGATTTGTCTATATTATCCATGGGTATTCAGGATATTGAAACTTATATCACAGATCCTAGAAAGCCAGAAGGAAATCCTTTGATAAATTCAGAATTTCAAGATATGCTTGTAATGAGTTCAAGCCAAAAGGGAATCGGAATAGTAAGTTTGTCTAAAACAAGCAAAGAAAGTCTATCAAACGCTTCCGAAGGTGATTCAATAGAAATTGAAAATGGCAATAATATATTAGATGATGGCAAGAAAAAAGACAAAAATGACCAATTTTTGGTTGTGAAATATTTAATGGATGCCGTGAAACAAACTCAAACTGTTGATGTTGTATTACAGCGAATTCGAGTATGTTTTTCGATGAGTACTATGGCTAGGTTATACCAATTTTACTCATATTATTTCGGGATGTATATCCAAAGTTATGAAGACACTATTTTAGACTTGGCAAAAATGGAAAGAAATCATAAAAAAGAGTCTTTATCTAATAAATTGAGAATATCAAGAGCTTCAAGTTCTCTAAGTGAAACTACTTTTGACTCTGATTTAGAGGATATAAAAGAAATAGAAGAAGAATTATTAAATGAGCCAGGGAAGAAGAAGCTCTTTAATAGTAAATTTTATAAAAATTTAAAAAATGACTTAGATGCTGAAGATGATAATATAATAAATACAAGTTCAAAACAAAAAAAAATAAATTTCTTAGATGATATAGATGAGGTTGCAGAGGAAGAAATGAAATTAAAAGAAGAACAAGAAAGTAAAAATCTGAAGACTATTCCAAATAAAACATTAATGAAAATAAAAATAGAATTAAAAGAAACTTCTATTTTGTTCCCTTTGGATGATACAAAAGCAAAAACTAAAGTTTTGAGATTTAAATTTAATTCATTTTGTAATATAAATATGGACAGTGAATTTGATACTATAATAAATGGAAATAATCAACTAATTAGAACAAATTATAAATCAAATAATATGAAATTATCAGCAAAATGCATTGAAATAGAATTCAGTATAGTAAATTGCAGAAATGGTGTTTATACTATAGATAATATTTGTGATAAAATGATTCAAGGATTTCGTTTTCAAACAAATATTAATTCATTTTTATTATTCCCTCATAGAGAAAAGTCAATAATGGCCATAAATGTTAATTTTGAACCTATGATTTTTAATATAGGGTTCAGACAAACTAAAACTATTATCAAATTTTTACCAAATTTGTCAGAATTTTTAGTAGATATGAACAAAGAATATAATGATCCTATTAAAGAACTCGAAAAAGAGGAAGACAACGATGAAGATTTAAATGAAAATAATATTATTAATATTGATAATATGAATAAAATTATTGATAAAGAACAAGATTTAAGTAATTTGACTGAGGAAGAATTGGAAATGAAAGAAAAAAAGGAAAAAAAATTAAGAGAGGAATACAAAATGAAAATGGTATTAAGAAAAAAGAAAAAATTAAAAGAAATTGAAAAGCAGAAAAAAAAATTAGAAAAAGAGCAGATAAAACCAACTTTTAACACTGATAATATAAATAATATGATTGATGTCAAAGTTGTTCTGGATAAAACCTCTATAAGGTTCCTCGATGATTCAGGAGCATATTTAATTCCTTTATTAAACATAGACACAAGTCAAACTATAGTTAAATTTATTCAAAATAGTAATACTGATTCAGTTGAAAATATTAGCAATTTAATTCTAGAAAGTATTTCAAGGAAAAAAATACCTTTGTCCGATTATGATATTAATGGATTAGGAATGTATGTTGAAATGGAATTTAATCTTTCTATTAATTTTTATAATGACAGAATAAATGAATGGGAACCTATTTTAGAAAGATATAGTGGTACTTTAAAAGTTGACCAAGTTGCATCATTTTCAAGGATGAGAGTCGAATATTTAAGTGATGATATTTTTAATGTAAATGTATCAATATCTTCTATGAGTGTTCTAAATAGAGTATTGAAAAAGTTTAATCAAGATGAAGAAGAATGGGACAAGCATCTTAATGAATTGGGAGATGATGTTGCTAAAAATACAAACGATAAATATGCCATTCAATTCATCAATTTAACAGGGTTGGAAATGGAATGTTGGTTAGATGTAGAAGATCATTTGAGTGATATTTTTGAAAAAAATAAAACCGCGGAACTTACTATAACCAGAACAAATAGTTCTAAAATAAAAAACTTTAAGCTTGAATCCAGTACTGTTAATAAAAAGAATATAAGAAATATAAAAAGACAGAATTTAAACAGATTATATAGCAAATTGACTGAAGCTCAGATAAGAATAAAGAAAGATAAATTTAGCTTTGTAGTAAATGGATATTCACCTGTTATTGGTAATGATTTTTCTTCTAATTATACTTCTACATTTAGACTAAAAAGAGAAAATAGGCCTAGAGCATTAATATCTGATCCTAAATTAGTAAGTAACTATGATTTAATTGAAGAAAAAGACAATGATTTAGAAGAAAATTTATTATTAAATAATGAAGAAAATGATTTGATATCTACAAATAGCAATAATAGTTTAATTAATATTGCCAGCAAAAATGATATGAATGTAATAAATGATGAAAGTTTGGAAATTCTTGTTAAAATTAGACAAAATGGGACATTAAAATCCATTGTTTTTGAGAGTAATATTTTTTTTTATAATAATTTGCAAATACCTATATCTTTGTCATTAATATCTAATAATAATTTTATTAGTAAATATAATTCTTCTGATAGAAATATAAATCATTCACAAAATAAGAATAAAATAGTTATAAAAACAGGCAAAAAGAAATCAATTCCTATCTCGTTTATTAAAAATAATTATAGAATGTACATCGCTTTCCAAAATGAAGCAAATGAAAAAGAAAATAAATATTCTTTGCTATATTCCAATTTTGAAAATTTAAAGTTAAATAAAAATAATTTTGTCAAATATAATGAAGAAAATTCAAGCACATTTAAAGGTGAAAAAAAAGCAAAATTAGAAGATAATTATTCAAAATTGATAACAATTAATCAAAATGATAAAAACTTTTTCATTTCTTCAAATTTAATCATTCAAAGAGGAAATACTGATACCATTAAAGAATCTCAAAATCAAATAATAAACAAAGACGATGATAATATACGTTTAACTTCCGAAAATTTGTCAAATTTATTAAAAGATAGTGATTATATGAATACTTCTAAGACATTTTCATATTTATTCATATTAGATGAGTCTTTTGTTATTGAAAACCAAATTCCTCTTAATTTAAAATGTGAGTTAAATGGCCCTATTACTAAGGAAGTAACTATAAGACCTTTAAAAAATAAAAAGTTTTTAGATATAGACCAATCAAAAAGTCAATTGAAAATAAGTTTAAAATATCAAAACTATAATTTTATTTCTGATTTCATTGATATCAAATTATTAGAAGAAAAAAAAGATAAAAACAAAGAAGAAAACACTGATGTACCAATTAAATTGTATCAAGAGGGAATAGAAGATAAATCAAAGTATTTAGAAATAAATATAAAAGTAGAAGAAAATTTGAACAACGATAACTTAAATAAAGCTTATGAAAGAGAATAT
Source organism: Epidinium caudatum (assembly GCA_023807225.1). NCBI lineage: Eukaryota > Ciliophora > Litostomatea > Entodiniomorphida > Ophryoscolecidae > Epidinium > Epidinium caudatum. The sequence continues at coordinate 6,602 of JAJMZR010000071.1, forward strand.
GAATATAATGTAGAAACTTTCCAAAAGAAAAAAAAGTTAACATTTTACACAAGATGTATAGTCGTAAATAAATCAGATTATTTACTGTATATGAAAGAAGAAGAAGTCAAAGATAAAAATTTTTCAACGAATAACTATAATGGAAAAATCTTCCCAAAAAGTGTAAATTTAATGAATGCTAAAAATATAAAACAAGCTTTTAAACTAAAAAGTGACGAATCCTCATGGTCACAAAAATTCAATATCAACACAGTGGGTAACACCGGGGTTGCCTCTCTAGAAATTGCAGGTGATAAAAATAATAAGGAAAATATTTCTTTATTAGATTTTGGAATAAGTATTCCGACATCATGGTATTTCGTTAATAGTATTTTAATAATTATAGAGCCAAGATTTCTTCTTGTGAATAAATTTGGATTTGATATTGAATACAAGCAATATAATAACAAGCTGAAAAAAGCCGAAAATGATGGAAATAAAATATATGAAGTGAAAACAATTAAAAATGAAGAAAAAAGTAGTTTACAATTATTGAAGGGAAAAAAAAATATGAAAAAAATGCTTCAAATTAAATTTGATGAGTCAGAATTCTTTTCTTGTCCTGTAGACCTTGAGGAAATGGGAGATGTGGATGTTAAAATACCTATAAGTGATAAAATGCGAAAAATTTTGGAAGAAAAAAATAAAGAAATAGACAAAGAAATAAAAGAATTAAAAAAAAAGAAAAAGAAAAAATTTTTAGAAACAAAAGAAAAAAATAATGATGATGAGGAAGAAAAAGAATCATCTGACGAAGAAGAAATTAATAATATAAATAATATAAATGATATTAATACCGATTCAAATAATGAAGCAAAAAGAAAAAATATAAATAAGAATAAAACTGAGGAAAAAAGCAAAAAAGAATTAACCCCAGAAGAAGTCAAAAAAAAGAAAGAAGAAGAAAAATTAAAAAAATTAAAAGAAATGGCAATGAGCCCCAGGAAATATTTAATTTTTAAACAAAATGGAAAATCATACGTTATCGTCCATATAGTAAAATCTTCATACAGTGGACTGATATATATAATTTTATATCCTCCTGAGCATCCTCAATATAAAATTCAAAATGAAACAAAATTCCCTATTAATTTCAGACAAAAAGATGATAAATTTTATGAAGAAAAATTCAACTTGCCCAAGGAAGAATCTATTCCTTATGCTTGGGGTGATTTGCTTAAAAATTCAAAAACTTTAATTGCTATTGTTGGAAGTAATACTATAGAAATTAATTTGAATGAAATAACAATAACTCAGAAAGTTTTTGAAATAAAAGATAAAGAAAATGTGACTAAGAAATATAATTTCTATTTCCAAACTATTGTTGAAAATAATAAAACTAGAAAATTAATAATAAAAAATGAAGATAAAAGAAATATCAAAAAGGGCTTCTTCCTTAAAACTCTTCAAAGTCATAAAAGAAAATTAAATAATATAATCTTGAAATTCAATACAAAAGGTATTGGTTTATCCATAATAAATAATGAGCCTAGAGAAATATTTTATATATCATTTTACGGAATTATTTTTGATGGACAAATGTTTACATATAAAAAGGATAAATGTGATCATATGATAGCAAATCTAAGATGTATATTAAAAAATTTCCAAATAGATTACTGTCTAGAAGATAACTTTAAAAGTATGATTATTCCAGTTTCTCAAATAACGCCACAAATTGAAGAAATATCAGAACTAAAACGTATGGAATTAACTCCGTTCTTTGAAGGTATAATAAGTTATCATAATGCCACAAACCCATTGACCCAAATTTCTTCAGATGATTTTCCTCAACTTGACTTTACCTTCCAAACATTTAAAGTTAATGTAAGTCATCAGCAGTTAATGAGTTTAATAAATTTGTATAGTGAAATTATGCCTCAACTTGATTTTTATTTAGGTAATCCAGATAGAATAGAAGGTTTTGAGAATATAGAAGATTTGGAAGTAAATCTATTTGGTGAAAAATCAATAAAAAAAGATTCATTAATATATGAGCCAGAATATTATGATAAAAATTTAGAAATAGAAATAACTTCATCTCCTGAAGAAATAATACATAATTCCGAAACTTATTGGATGATTTTTATAAAAAATATAGGAATAGGAGCAATGGAAATTGTCCTATCTAGTCGTATAGATATAAATTCTTTAGGCCAATTTTTACCTGATATACCAATATTACAAGGTGTTTTAAGAGCATTAGGAAATATTTTCACACATATAACTGATTTCCATCTAAATTTAACTTCTTTATATTATTCAGACGTCTTTACTGATATTAATAGCTTAATTAACTTATTAACAAATGAATATATATCTCAAGTTAAAAGAAAAATATTTAAAGTCATAGGAAGTCTTGATATTTTAGGCAATCCAACAGGATATGCTTCTTCAATTGGTGAAGGATTCATCCAATTGTTTGAAGCCCCAAGAAAAGGACTTATAAATGGACCTTTAGGATTCGGTGAAGGTGTGGCAAAGGGCTTCGGAAATTTAATTACCACTATAATTTCTGGTACCTTTGATGCAGTAGGTAAAATCTCTGGTACCCTTTTAGCATCTTGTGAAATGTTACAAGGTGAAAAAGCTGTGGAGCAATTAGAAGATAGAGAGCCTGATAATGTTTTAGATGGAATATATAAAGGAGTCAAAGAAGGATTACTTGACTTAGGTAAAGGAATTGGAGGCATTATATTTAAGCCATTTGAAGGAGCCAAAAAAGAAGGAGTTAAGGGATTTTTCAAAGGAATTGGAACAGGCTTAATAGGAGCAGTTGTTTCTCCTTTTACTGCTACTCTTAGAATCGCTAATAATTTATTTGTTGGAATTAAAAATACTGCTAATATGTTTAATCCAAAGTTAAAGACCGATAGATTTAGGTTCCCTCGTCCTATAGAGAAAGCAATAGGGTTGAAATCTTATAGTGAAGATAAAGCTACAATTAGAGCTATATTAGATTTTCTCAAAGTATTTTCTGACCATGAAATTGTATACTTTAAACAATTTATTTATATAAGTCCAGGCTTAGAAGGTTCTATATCTACTTTAATTTTAACAAATAAATGTGTTATGGTAGTATATCAGGCTAAAGAATTAGTTTTCCAAATTCAATTGAATCAAATCAGCAAAGTTGAAATTCATAGAGAACTAAATAATGTAAACATTTCAATTATTTTTTATTTGAAAAATAATACCAGAGAATATATTAAAACCAAAGATATTAATTTATGTAGTGATTTTTATCTAATGTTTGAAAGGACAAAAGAATAATACTGTAACTTATAAAGTTATCGATATATTTAATGTTATTTAAAATAAATGAAAAAATATATATTATACTAATTAGGTTTTCAAAAACTTATTTTAATTATTAAATGTTTCTTTCTTTATTTTCTTTATTTTCTTTATTTAAATTTAGCTTAATAAATATTTTATATAATTGATGATGGGGATTGGGGATTGGGGATTGGGGATTGGGGATTGGG
>JAJMZR010000072.1:0-10056 GCA_023807225.1 Epidinium caudatum
CCAATCCCCAATCCCCAATACCCCATACCCAAACCCCAAAACCCAAAAATAATTTTTTATATTTTAAAAATTAATTTTTATAAGTTAGTTTAAAAAATATAAATTAAAAAAAATTAATTTAATTATAAAATATATACTCCAAACAAAGGTACCTATTTAAAATGATAATAATAAAACAATTAAATTAAAATGAAAGAAACTAAAAAGCTTTTGCTTTTCATATTTTTATTCTTATTTTATAAAATTAACTGTGAGCCCGATTGTACGAGCCTTTCAGCAAATGCTGGCTGTACTTCAACAGATGCAAGTCTAAAAGATTGTAGATGGCTTAAAATTTTTACAGAAGAAGCCAAATGTGTCTATTGCAGTGAAATAAGCGATGGAGAAAGTGAATATTATTCTGTGAAATTAACAGTGGATAATGAGTCCTACTGTCATAAAGTGGGGATCAGTGGATATTCAGAGTCTAAACTTATTTATGGGAAAAAACAAGTAGTAAATAACTGCAAAGAATTTGGACTTAAAACACTTGGAGGATTTTGTTATGATACTTGCCCAGACAATTCTCAAGCAGTTAATGATGAATGCAAATGCAATAATTTATTTTATAAGGAAATAAAGGAAGGTTTAACTTATATCAATTGTTTATCTGGAGGAGAATCATGTCCAGAAGGATATAATTATATCTACAATAAAGAATGCAAAAAAGCTTGTCCTGATGGGAAAGAAAAATTAGAAAAGGAAAATGATAATTATATTTGCAAAGATAGTTGTAGCTCAGGTAAAAAAATATATATAACAACATCTCCTTTAGGTAAATCCGTTACATATTGTTTAGATGAATGTCCAAATGAAGACAAATTTTACTATGAAGACAATGTCTGTTTAGAAAAATGCTCAAAAAATGAAAAAGATTTTTATAATTCAGCTAACAAATGCATTTCTTACTCAAATCCTGGTACAACTGATTGTGGAAGTAATTATTATATTAAAATTTCTCCTGAAGAATATATTTTCCAATGTGTAGATAGAGGATCTGGCACATCATCATGTCCGGACATTAATTATCCCTATAAATTCATTTATGAGGGGAAAGACCATTGTCTGAAGTCTTGTGATGATACAAATATCAAATTTTTTGATAATAAAAAAACTTATCTTTTTAAAGAAGGAAATCAATGCATAGATATTGGGCAAGCATTACCAGGTACAAATTACTTCATGATTGAAAAAGAAAAAAAATTTGTATCAGATTGCTCTGCGGAGAAAAATTGGCCCTATCATGATGGGCAAAAATGTGTTCCAAATTGTGGTTCGAAATATATAAAAGAAGATAGTAATGAATGTGCAACTGATTGTGGTTCTGGCTATTTTAAGGATGAAAAGACAAAGATATGCTTCAAAGAAAAATGTCCCGACCATTTAGGAAGAGGATTTTATGATGATAACAATAAGTGCGTTGAATGTGGAATCGACGGTGACGAAAAAGGTTTTCATATGGAAAAAGATGACACAAAATGCTATACTGAATGTCCTTCGGGATACAAGCATAATTACAATAATAATATATGCTTTGAAGGGGAATGTATAAATACGGATTATAAATTTAGCTATGATGGTAAAGCAAAAACATGCTATTATTCATGTAAAGATATTGGAAATGATTACATAATTGAAAAAGATTTCAAATGTTATAAAAATACTGATAGCTCATTTAATGATTATTACTTTTATCAAACATTATATGGATTAAAAAAATATATTCCTAGTAATAATGCACTAAGTGAATGCTTTAAAAATGGTTTGAAATATCTAAGAGACAATGAGTGTGTTCAACAATGTGAAGAAAGTGAATATAAAGTTTTTCCTACATATGAAAGTTTTGGAATTTGTTTTAACTCTGTTAATAAATGCAGAGAAAAAGGTTATACATTTTACACTAACACAAAAATATGTAGTCGAACATGTGGATATTATACTATTTCAGATGGTACTGGAGCAACAGTATTCGACAATGGAAACTGCCATAAAGAATGCCCTCCTGAATACCCTTTTTTAGAAGGAACCATCTGTAAAAATACATGTAGTAATAGTAATTGCTATATAGAAGAAAATGGAATAAAAAAATGTATATCTAAAACTGAATATTTTACCATGAATATAGATGGCCATCTTAAATGTGTAAAATATTGCACCAATTCAGGGGAAGGAGAAGATGAAAATAAAATTCCTATATTTAGTTATTATGATTCAGATAAAAAGTGCAGAGATACTTGTATAGGGAATACAGGCAAAGAATATTCCTATGAAGCAATAAATGAGCATAAAGAATGTTTGCCTAATTGCCCTAATGGTGAATTCTATTATGAAGACAAAAAAATATGTCTAAAAAAATGTGATAAATATTATAAAAGCAAAGACAATAACAGTAAAATCTGTGTTGAAAACTGTGGAAATGGAGAATATATTCATCCAGGGAATATTTGCAGTAATGAAGCATGTCCAAAAGAGGCTCCATTTTTCATTAAAGAAACAGTTAATACTATTGAAAATAAAAGATGCCAATTTTCATGTGGCAACAAAAAATATATTTATGAAACGAAAGAATGTGTAGACAGTGATAGTGAATCTACATTATCAAACACATTATATGGAGGCTTGATAAGTTCATGTCCCAGGGGCTATTTCTTAAATGAAGACTTTATATGCGATAAGCCTAATTTATGTGTAGATTCTCCTTTTGCTTTAGTAAGTGAAAATGAAAATGGATATGAATGTCTTGATACAGAAACTGGATGTAATGGTAAATATTTAACTTCAATAGGAGAATGTGTCGATAAATGCCCAATTGGTGAACGTTTTGTTAAAGATGGAAATAAATGCTTTGATAGCTGTGACGATGGTAAAAAATTTAAAAAAAAAGATAATACAGAGAATTATATCATTTATGAATGTGTTGATGATTGTTCTTCTCAAAAAGAAATAGATGGGAAAAATGAGTGTGTTGATGATTGTGAAACCTATGGTTTATTTGAAAAGGATAATAAATGTTATTCTGATTGTAAAACTAATAATTTTTTTGAAACAATTGTTGAAGGCAAAAAATATTGTGCGGGTAATTGCGGATATTTATATTTCAATAATGAAGATAAAGTTTGTGAAAATGAATGCCTATTCCTTTCAACTAAAATAATAAATGAAGGTGAAAAGTTATGTGTAAATAAATGTGATACAAATTCTGGACAAAAATTTTTAGAGATAAAAGACAATAAACTGTATTGTTCTACAAGTTGTGATCAGAGTTCTGAAAATAAAAGATATTTAGCAGATGATTATAAATGCATTCCAAAATGCCCAAATACCCATTATGCAAACGAAGGAACTGGCCAATGTGTTCTTCTTTCATCATGTAATCAAAAAATAATGGAAAGGGAAGGAGAATATTTTTGTGAAGCAAGTTGTTCAGGAGAATTACCCTATTCTTATCAAGGTTCGCAGTATTGCATTTCAAATTGTGAAAAAGAAGATTATGTTATTCAAGATTCTAAGACTTGTGTTAAAAGTTGCTCTTTATTAAACACTGAAGCATCTTCTGATGTATATTATTTTTATGAATTTGATATAACTCTCAGTGATAATACATATACAGAAAATACTTGTGTGAAAGATTGTTCTATAACTAATAAGCCATATAGAAGAAAAAATGGGCATTGTGATACTGACTGTGATACAAATACATTAGGTGATTATTATTACAAAAAAGATACTAAAATATGCTTAGAAAATGAAAGTTGTGATAAAATAGATGGTAGAATTTGCCTAAATTCAGAAGATTCATGTGAAAACAAATATAAGGGTTCAAACAAAATTTGTCTTTCAAATTGCTATTTTTCAACCAATGGAGAATTTTATCATAATAATGGTCAATATACATGCACAAATGAGAATAGCAATAAAATTCTACAAAATAACATTATTAAAAGTAACTGTGATGGGAATAATTTTTATAAAGATAATCAATGTGTAGAAAATTGTCCAAAGGGATGGAATTTTTATAAAGAAGGCTCTTCTGGCAATAAGGAATGTCTAGATGATTGTCCTTTAGATGAACTACCAAATACACAATATTATCAAATTGAAGCTTTGCCATCATCAATGTTTAAATGTGGGGTAAGTTGTAATTCATATGCAATTTTAGATGCAAATAAAAATTCAAGGTTGTGCCTAGGGGAAGCATGCACTTCTGACTATCCCTACTATACATCGGACACAACTCCCAAAGAATGCTTCAAAGAATGCCCTAATGTAGCTAATTATTATTATAAACCTGAAGATGCTGGTGCAAATGAATTTAAATGCTTAAATTCTAATTCTTGTCCTGAAAATTATATCCTTTATCAAAATACTAAAAAATGTATCAAAGAAAGTGAATGCAATCTAAAGCATATCAATAAAGATACAAAAGAATGTGTTTTGAATTGTGAAGAAGGTCAAGTCTTTTATGATGATAATGTTAATGGTAATGATATGATTTATTGTTCCAATAAATGTAATAATATTAAAGATACTTTACATCTTGATCTAAATGGGAAACAGTGTTTTGATGGCAGTAGTTGCGATAGCAATGAAGTAATGAAAACCGAAAATGAAATTAAAAAATGTGATTGCGAAAATTTGTATTATAATGATATTTCAAGTGGACACAAAGTATGCATAGATAAAGCTGAGATCAATTGCACGAAACAAATTGAATACCCCTATTTAATAAAAGATACAAAACAATGCAGTCATGAATGCAATGGGGTACTATCATTAAATGGGTATACATGTCATACGGAAGCTAACTTTGCATGTCCGGATAATTCTGAAATTAAAAAGAACTCAAAAAATATAAATCAATGCACTTGCAAATATAAGTATTATCATTATGAGACAGAAAATTCGAAGGAAATTTATTGCTTATCAGAAGACTCAAAATGCCCAAGAAATCTAACTTTTAATAGGGAGTTATTAATAGAAGAAACAAAAGAATGTGTCGAATATTGTCCATTCCTGAATCAAGCTAAAAAATATGGAAAAACCTGTGTCAATTTATGTCCTATTTTATCCGTAGTTGTCAACGATGAATGCTTCTGTCCAGACAAATGGTATATGAATAGCAATGATGAAATGATATGCACTAGCCAATGTCCCAGTGAAAAACCAATCATAATAGATCAAACCAAAGAATGCGTTGAAACTTGCAAAGATACAAAATTTCCAGTTTTTTATAAAAATAAATGCTATTTAGATTGCTCCAACTTCGATGACACTAACCAAATAAATAATATCAAAGACATTGAAAGCATTGAAGAAGGTAGTGAAAATGATAATGAAAAATATAAGGGTTATAAATTGGAGCATTTTTATGGGAAATATGGAGAAAATGTTTGCTTTTGTAAAGGGGCTTGGTTTGAAGATATTGCAAATAACAGAGATGGATGCAATGCAAATGAAAATAGTGAATGTGATGTTTATAAAGATATATATGCATATAAATATATAGCCTTACCAATAAAAAAATGTGTTGCGGAATGCCCCAAAGAATTCCCATATATTTTCAATGATAAATGTTTTGAATCTTGTGAAGAGGGAAACAAGTTATTAGGAAATAGTATAGATGATATGAAAGGAATCATGTCCGTTGATAATTCAAAAGTTTGTAAATGTAAAAATTTGTGGAAATATAAAGAAGATGATATTTCCAAAAAGGAATGCTTAAATACTGATAAATGTGAAGAAAGTTTCCTTTTGATAGTTGCAACTAATGAATGCTATAAAGGAACAGTTTGTCCGGATGAATATCCCTTACTTTTTAATAACAAATGCTATAATAAAAATAATTGCCCAGAGAATACCTTATTCAAAGAAGATTCACCTAAAACTTGCTCATGTGAAAATTATTATTATATAGATGTGAATAATAATAATAATATTAAATGTCTGCCTATAGATGAAAAATGCCCTACTGATTATCCTAATTTAATTATTTCTAAAAAAAAATGTGTAGAAAATAATAATGCAGAATTAAGTGAATTATATTCTTTTAATAAAATATATTATAATAACTGTCCTCTATATACAAAAGATAAAGATGAAAACAAAATATGTGTTTGTGATAATTTATATAGATTTTGGTATGAAGATGAAGATTCAAAGGAATTAACTTGCGGATTAACCCGATGCACCCAACAAAAGCCTAAATATATAGGAGAAACAAAAGAATGTGTCTCACAATGTATTGGAGACCAAGTTGAATATAATGGTATATGCTATAAAAATTGCCCTGAATTAACTGAAAAAAATGAAGAAAACGTATGTGAATTAAGCAAAACTAATGAATCAACAAATAAAACGGCTATTAGCCAATTTATAAGTAATAATATTGTTGATTTATATACATCATCAAAAGCAAATGAAGATAATAATGAGGAAAAAGAAGATATAATAGAATTACCCAATCTAAAGTCAACTATTGAATTTTATGGTGTAAATAAAAATATTGAAAACAAAAAATCAAAGCATAATAATAAGGCCCAAAAATCTTCATCTTTATCATACATAGATTTAGGGGAATGCTTGGAGAAAATATATAAAACTAATCACATGGACCCTGAAACTGAGGATATTATCATACTTAAATATGACTTAATGGATACGCCAAATGAATATTTGATTAATCCAGTAGAATATAAATTGATTAATTCTGGAAATGGACAAGAAATAGATGCTTCCATATGTCCCCATGGTTCGATAAAAATATCTTATCCTTTTTTCAATATAATAACTAAATATAGTCAAAAATCTAGACGTAATTTAGAAACTATAATGATAAGCATTAAAAATGAAAATGACTTAAATTTAGTAACAGAAAAATATAATATAGGCAAGGAAATAAATGAAAAATATCCATCAGTGGACAGCTTCAATTCCAAAGATGGAATATATACAGATTTTTGCTCCGCACTCGAAATAAACGGAAAAGACTTAGCACTAGAAGACAGAATAAATGTTTTATTACCACATTACTCTTTATGCGAGCAAAATTGCACTTATAATCACACCGATTTTGAAGAGGAAAGAATTTATTGCGATTGCTCTTATAAAACCGAATTCGATTTAGATAGGACACACCAACCATCCGTAGAAATCAACAAGAACGCAGTCATACAGTCCCAAAGTGGCAAATCAAATTTCCAGGTGTTGAAATGCCTTTCAGTTTTAGGCGATGGGGGGAGAATCAAAAAAAACATTGCATTTTACTACATGCTCATAATAATTATAATTGAAATAGTCTTTATATTCATGCTCATCGCTTATGAAATGAAGTCATTTAAATCATTTTTTAATGACAACATATGTGAAAGCAATTTAGAGGATAGCAAAATTGATATTGGACTCAGTATAAATATTATAAATAATAAAGATAAAAATAAAGTTTCTAGTAAAAAGTTTGACGATGCTGTAAAAACTACTCAAAGGGCTTTACACAACCCTCCTTTAAAGAAAAATAATGAAGCTGGTGAAGTTGAATATGAGTTTATACCAAGTGAATTTTTGTTTTTGTATTTTAATAAAACTGAAAAAGGAGTTAAAAAAAAAGTTAAAAAAAGTTTGATACCATTCGATATAAAAAAGAATACAAAAGTTTTGTTGCAAAAAATGGATAATGTCGATTATAACAATGTCAAAGCTAGGGGGCCATTCCATGAAGATCAAAATATAATTGAAATCATCTTTGATACTGGAGAGAACGATAATAATAATATTAATATTGAATCTATTAATGAAAGCATATTGGAAACTAATAATAATTTAAATGAGAAAAATAAAAATAAAGAAAAAGATTATATCACTGTCAATGAAAAGAATAAAATAGAAGCAAAAATATATAAAAGAGAAAATCTGACAAATTATATAATTAATAATTTGGATGAAATTGAGGAAAAAATAGATGACAAAAAAGATATTAAAGCCGATACTAATAATGAAGGCTTTTTATATAATATAAAACTAGAACAAAGATTATTAACTAAAGATTATGAATTCGCCAGTAGAAAACAAGATAATAACTTTATAACAGTTGTATTAACTGAAATATTGGACAAAATATATATTGTAAGAAGTACAATATTTATAAGAAAATATGAAAGTATGTATTTATATTTGTCACTATATGCTTTATATCATGTTATACTTTTGAATATTCTTGCAATGTTTTATGATATCAAAACTATAAAAAACATTTGGAACAAGGAGAACTACCCGGGGATGGGGTTCTACCTCGGGTATGGCTTACTCGTTATATGCATTGTCTGGGTTATTTATATCATATTTGAATGTCTTTTATCTAATAAAGGTAAATATAACGAATTATTAATGATAAAAAACTTAAATAAAATTCCTAAACAATCCAAACCTCAATTAATTGCCAAAAAGACCAATCCCCAATCCCCATTGAAAAATTCTATAAAAATATTTTTTTATATATATAATTTTAAAAATAATTATGAAAAAAATATGTAAAAAATAATTATTATTTTTATTTAAAATAAAAAAACTTTATATAATTACAAGTTCCCAAAATACTATAGTATAAAGTAATATTATTATTTTTGATATAATTTTGCTAATCTATTTTCATTAAGAACAACTTCTCTTCCTTTTTTTTCGGAAGTAGTTTTTATATAAAAAATATCATTTCTTGAAGCTTTTTCATCTTCTTTCTTTCTTTCAGTCTCAATTTTTTCATTTTTTGCCTCATCGCCCATAGCAATCCCTTTAATATAATCCAAATTACTTATTAATATTTTGTCTTTTAGCATATTAGCTTTATATTGATGCAATATTTTATTATAACAATTTTTAATGTCATCCTTTGTAACAAAATCATCAGCTTGTGAATAGAAATCTAGCATGAAATTAATTAATTTATTTTCATTAATATCAACCCCTTTATGCAAAAGCAAATCTTTAATGTCAAAAAATATCATTTGAATATCATCCTTCCTAAAAATTCCTGTATTAGTAGAATCATATCTATTAAATAATCTATTCATTTCATTCCCATCTAACTCGGTGCATAAAGATACTTTAGTATTATAATATTTTTTCATATTTTCATCCATAATTTTATTATATGGAATATAATTTTCAGGATATTTTTCCCTTTCTATGAGCTCATTTTGCACTTTTTGTTTATGTTCTTCATTTTTTTTCCTTTTATTCAAAATTTGGTTGGCTTCGTTGAATAAGCTTTTTTCTATTGTAGAAAAATTCTCATAAACTTTAATTCTTTTCACCCTTTTCACAGGTGGTTTACTCAAAGGATCAATGTATTCTTTCACAGTTTGTTCTGCTTTAATTCTTTCAATTAAAGTTATCATATGTCTATCAAATAATTCTAAAGATTTTAATGAGTCTACTACTCTTGGACGATATTCGGGCTCTTCAGCAATTGGATTTCCAAATAAATTCAAATTCTTCAAAAAACTGAATTGCTTTAGGTAATTTAATACTTTGTCTAAATTTTTTAATTTATTATTGTTTAAATAAAGTGTTTCTAGAAATTTCATAACACTTAAAGAGGAACCTTCTAAGGAAGAAATTCTATTGAATCCTACACATAATATTTTTATTCTGAAATTTGCTTCTAATCCTTTTGTTCTGTAAGATTATTATTTGTCAACCATAATGCTTCTAAATTTTCAAAACTATGGAAATTAACTAATTTTGTTATATGCCTTTTACTTAATACTATTTCAATACATTCTTTGGCATATTTTCTTGTCTTAACTGGTAAGATTGTCCAAGGGTCTCCTACAACTTCTTCTTCGCTGAATTTAGAATCTTCATCATCCTCAATAAATTTGTTCATTAAATCTATTTAATATATTTTTAATTTTATTATTTATAACTTATTCTTAAATAATAATAAATTTAAAATTCAAATTTTTATTTTTTAAATTTAATTTGGGTATTGGGGTTTGGGGATTGGGTTTTGGGGATTGGGGATTG
>JAJMZR010000073.1:0-10054 GCA_023807225.1 Epidinium caudatum
CCCCAATCCCCAATCCCCATCCCCATGATAAATAATATTTAAACTAATTTTAGGTTAATAATTTTAATTTTTTATTTAATAATAAATTTATGTTTTAGTATATTTTTAAAGCCAATGAATATAATATTTTAATTTTAAGTTTTATAGCTAATAAATAGCAAATAGTTCCAAAAAGAGAAATACCAACATTGAAAATTATCCCTAAAACCATAGAAGACACAGTATCTATTAATAAGCTAGATTGAGTACTATTATATACATGACAAAATGCAGTAACATAATAAAAGAAAAACAATAAAAATAAAATTTCCAATATTATGAATAATAATATTTTGACTTTCAGACATTTTAATATTTTTTTTATTTTAATGCTAATTTCGATTTTTTTATTATTTTCAACTTTATAATTTTTATCATCTTTCATTTTAGTTTCTTCTTCTTCGAATATTTTTTTTATTTTATCACTAGATTGTGTTAATGATTGAAATATCATGAGTAATATGTCGCTTACCAAAGTTGATGCAAAACTTATAACTAAATTATTAAATAATGAGAATAATATTCTATGATGCCCTTTATAATTATACTTATCTGATATATTATCACTTAAATAAAAGAATGCGTTCAAAGAAAAATCTAAAGCATAGTTAAATATAAAAATGCATATTCTGAGAGGCTTTAATTCAAGGGGAGGATTAAAATATATTATATTTAAAATATTTTCTTTGTTTATGAAATATATGAAAAATAATCGGCAAATATTACGGTTATCATAAATTATTGCTTCCGAATATTCATAATTATCTAATTCATAATTTGAATTTAGTGGAATATATTTTGAACTATTATTTGCCTGTAATTTGATTATATTAAACCCAGGTTTTGCTTCATTTTCATCATTTTTTATTTCTTCGTTATTCATAGTTTCTATTGTATCTAAATTTTTAGTATTTCTTTCAACTTTACGAGTAATCTTTTTTTTCTTAGGTCGTTTCTTTTTTTCAGTCTCAAGCACCAAATCATTTTTTTCAGTTTTATCATATGTCATGGTTAATCTAGTTGAAAACTTTTTCTTCTTCCTCTTCAAATTCTTTTTTGGTGGAGTATTAGTCGGTTCTTTCACATCATATCCTTTAATTTCCATTTCTGATGAAAGATATTTAGAAACCGGCAATATCCCTTTTAAACAATATAAAACTATACAAGGAATATGAAGTATAATGAATGAAATAAAAAGCCAAAATCCAGCGTTTTTTAGTTTTCCTTTTAAGCTAAAAACAAGATTATAACATTTAATAACACCAAAATTTGAATTTAAAAAAGAAGCTAATAAATATGTTTCAAATTTAGGCTTGGATTTTTCTCCCTTTACTTCTGTTTTTATTTTGCAATCACATTTTACTGAAGCATCTGTGATATTGAAGCTCTTATATTCACACCCTTCTTCACAAACTGAATAGTTTTGATATATATCTTTCACTCTATCTTTTAATATCATGTCTGAATCGCTATTATGTCTGAATAAGGATAACATATATCATTAAAGAAATTATCATTAATATTAAACACATCAACTCCCATATTATAAAAATGGGAAATTAATTCAAAATCTAAATTGTCTGTTTTTTGTAATTTATATGTTATTTCAATTGTAACATCTTTGCAAGGGGTTAAATCCACTTCATTTGAGTTATCATCGTATACTTTATATTCAACATTATCTATTAAATTTTTATAATCATTATTTTTTATATTTAATTGGACTATACGATATTCCCTATCTGGATTTGATTTTTTAAGAATATTTAAACAATTAGAAAAGTCAATGCTTACAGAAGATTCTGACACAAATGTATCTATTGGTTTGACTATTAAACTATAATTATCACCTTGAATCAAATGAGTAAGTCGAGGAGTTCTTTCTACAAGAGAATCTATATAACTTTCATTTATTATATTATTTAATGGTAATTCAGTAGTTGTTTTCATGATATCTTTTTCTTAATATAGAAGACAATTATATTTATTTGATTCAGAATTATTATTATTATAATCACAATCACAACAGATATGAATGGCTTTTGGATTTGTAATAATATCATCATCTTGACAAACATATAGACCATCTTTTTGGTTAAAGGCTTCAGATATTATTTTATCTTCTTTTATATTTGAAATATTTAAATATTTTAAATTATTGACATTTTCGAATACTCCTTCTATATCATTTAATAATTCCATATTTATATTAGATAAATAAAGCACTGCTAAAGAAGTGCAATTATAAAAAGTTTTTTTCATGCTCATAATATTTGATATAAAGAAGTTTGATAAATTAATTAATTTCAAAGAATAACAATTATAAAACATTTTTTCCATAGTTGTACTATTAATATGAACTTCATTTTCTTCAGATAATAAATTTATAGAATTCCAGAAAATAATGTTCTCTAAATTCTTGCATTCATTAAACATAAAATCTAATTTTATTTTACCCACTTGCATTCTGGATAAATCAATTTGTTTAAGAAATAAACAATTTGAAAACATATAGGATGCTTTTAATTGATTAGCTTTAATTATTGATAAATAAACTGATTCTAAATTAGTACATCCATCAAACAACCCTTCCATATTTAATTCAGATACAGAAATATTTGGTATATTAATTGTTTTCAAAGAAATGCAAGAAGAAAATGCTCCTTTCATGGATAAATCAGAAACAGAAATATTTGGTAGAACAACTAATTCAAGTTCATTACTATTATTCATCATCCAATCCATATTTGCACTTTTCGAGATATTTAAAGTTGATAAATCAAATGTTTTAATTGAATTGGATTGATAAAACATAGAATGCATATTTATTGTATCTGTAGAAATATTTGATAGTATTATTGAATTCAAATTCTCACACTGCGTACACATTTGAGACATATTCAAATCACTTGTTAAAAAATTTTCTGTAATAATTGATGGTGGTAAAGAAGCTTGTTGTAATAAACCAAACATATCTATACTATCTGCAGAAATATTATTTATATTAATTGAGTCATTTATAATTGATTGCAAAAAAAGCCATTTCATAATTAATTTAGATGCATAAAGGTCTGATATGAGAACAGTTTTTAATGAAGTACAAGAATAAAACATTTCAGCCATGTTTAATGTATTTTTTATAAAAATATTAACAATAGTTATTGATTCTAAATAAGATTTAGACACAGACATCTCGGTCATAGATAATTCAGTTGTTGAAATATTATGCAAATTAAAACTTTTTAATTTTGAGCATAAATTACCTACATCTAAATTTTCGGCATTAATATTTAGAAAATTAAAAGTATGCAAAATAATGCATCCTGAGAGCATACTATTCATATTTAAGTAAGTTGTATTAATATTAGATATAGTAATTGACTCCAAAGATGTGCATCCAAAGAACATTTGTTTCATATATACATTTTCAGAATTAATATTTGGCAAATCAACAGATGTTAAACTTGTGTATGAGATAAACATATTATTCATAGTAATATTAAATAAATTGAAATAAAGCAAATTAATGGATTTTAATAAAGAGGACTCTTCAAACATAGAATCAAGATTAGTTACTTTAGATGTATCAAATTTTGATAAATCAATCGAATCTAATGAATAACATTTTTTAAACATAGATTTCATAGTAGTTACTGATGATGTATTTATAGTCTGCACATTTACAGATTTTAAGGAACTACATCCTTCAAACATTCCTTCCATTGTTGTAACTCTAGATGTATCCAAATTAGATAAATCAACATATAATATATTTGTTAGTCGTTGAAATCTCTTATAAAAATATGAACTGCAATCATATAATTTGGATTGTAATGTTAATAATAATTTATATTTTGTACCAGTTATAGTATTATCTTCAGATATTGTAGATGATTCTATTTCATGCACTATAACATTGTCTATATAATCTTTATAATCAGATGAATCATTTAAATATATAATAATATCAGACTCTATAAGTTTCCAACTTATTATATTAAGCAAATAATTATTTTCATTATTTTCACTATTTTCATCTTTAAACACCAGATAGAGCTCATGAACTCCTATTGTCAAATTTATTTTAGTTCGTTGAGTCTCATAATTATACCAATTGCCTGTTGAATGAACTTTCATTACGCCGATGAGATTTTCATTTTGATTAATCTCATTAATCTCATTTATATAAATTTCAATAATAGAATTATTATAAGGTGTGCCGACACGGATATCAATTGCAGTTTTATCTGTGAGATTAATATTTTCAAAACTGATATAAGCGCCATTTTTGATATTGGAAAGAACACCCGCTCCACAGATACAATTTTCATAATCAATATATTGACTTTTTGAATAAGACGTCGCAAATGTTATATCGCTTTCTGAGAAAACAAGAATCCAACCCTTAATATTGAACAAATAATTATGAATATTATCATATGGATTTATTCCTTTGAATACGAAATAAATATCATGGGTTTCGATAGTATCTATAATATGAATTCTAATATTTGTATAATTATATAAATCTCCAATTTTTAATATTTCCATTGTACCAATGATAGGGCCTTCCCAACTATCAATATGAACTTCAATTAGATTGGGGCCATTTGGGGAATCCATGTTAATATCAATAGCAATTGCATTGGTTAAATCGATATTCTTGAAGCAGATATAACTTCCATCTATGATTTGATCCACACGAGTATATTTGATGTTCTTCGCACAGTTATGATTATTTGAAAAGGAGATTGCAGGTATCATACAGCTTGAAAATATTTCTAATTTCCAACTATCAATATTAAGCATATATTTATCTGTATTTTCTGGGCATTTAACTAAAAAATATAAATCATGTATTCCATAGGTCGAATCAATTTCAGTACTTTGAATGTCCCAAATATTCAAGTCTTTATTATCTGTTGTTGGTTCAATATTTAAAGTACCAATAAGTTTGCCTGTAGTACCATTAGGAGCATCAATATATATATCTATAGAACATTTTAAATTAGAATCACTTTTAAAAGCAGAAAGAAGAATATGAATAGCAATTGCATATGTTAAATCTATATCTTTAAATGATATATATTCTTCATTTTTAATATTACTTATATATTTATAACCTCCCTTGCATATTCCAGAATATGAACTAATATAAGAAGAATAGGTATTTGCAGGTGTCATATCATTTTCAGAGTACACTAATTCCCATCCAGCAATGTTAAAAACTGTATTACTATAACCTGTATTAGTTCCTTTGAATACGAAATATAGATCATGCTTATTCTCAGTACTAATAATTTTAATTCTTCTGGTTATATAAATATGAACACTAGTGGTGTTCTTTACTTCAAATATACCAATAATATTACCTGTATAATTATCAATATGAATTTCAATATAATTAGGGCCAACATCTGCACCTGTTCTAATATCCATTGCAATTACACCTGTAAGTTCAACATTTTTGAAGACAATATAGTCATTATTTCTGATATAACCAATATTACTAGAAGTCTTACCTATTTCAGTTGTTAAACTATAATAATAGCCATCAGTACCGTGTTTATCAGAATAAGATAATGTAGTTACCATACAACTTTTTGTATATTCTAATTTCCAACTATCTACAATAAAAGAATAATTATCAGTATCACTTATAATTCTAAATACAAGATATAAATCATGTATACCATAGGTATCTTTAATTTCAGTATTTTGAATTTCCCAAATATTCGAATCTTTATTATCAGTTGTTGGATTAATATTTAAAGTACCAATAAGTTTGCCTGTAGTGCCATTAGAAGCATCAATGTATATATCTATATATCTTTTTAAGTTAGAATCACTTTTAGATGCAGAAAGAAGAATTTGAATAGCAATTGCATATGTAAAATCAATATCTTTAAATGATATATAATCTCCATTTTTTATATTACTTATAAATTTATAACCTCCCTTACAGATTTCTGAATATGTATTAATATAAGAAGAATAAGAATTTGCAGGTGTCATATCACTTTCTGAGTATACTAATTCCCATCCAGCAATGTTAAAAACTGTATTACTATGGCCTGTATTAATTCCTTTGAATACGAAATAAAGATCATGCTTATTCTCAGTCGTAATAATTTTAATTCTTCTGGTTATATAAATATTAAATTCGTTTGTAATATTTACTTCAAATATACCAATAATATTGCCTGCATAATTATCAATATGAATTTCAATATAATTAGGGCCAACTACTGCACTTGTTCTAATATCCATTGCAATTACACCTGTAAGTTCAACATTTTTGAAGAAAATATAGTCATTATTTCTGATATAACCAATATTACTAGAAGTTTCATGAATTTCAGTTGTTAAACTAGAAGAATAGCCAGCAGTACCATGTTTATCAGAATAAGATAATGCAGTTACCATACAACTTTTTGTATATTCTAATTTTCAACTATCTACAATAAAAGAATAATTATCAGTATCACTTATAATTCTAAATACAAGATATAAATCATGTATACCATAGGTATCTTTAATTTCAGTACTTTGAATTTCCCAAATATTCGAATCTTTATTATCAGTTGTTGGATTAATATTTAAAGTACCAATAAGTTTGCCTGTAGTGCCATTAGGAGCATCAATATATATATCTATATATCTTTTTATGCTAGAATCACTTTTAGAAGCAGAAAGACGAATATGAATAGCAATTGCATATGTGAAAACAATATCTTTAAATGATATATAATCTCCATTTTTTATATTACTTATAAATTTATAACCTCCCTTACAGATTTCAGAATATGTATTAATATAAGAAGAATAAGAATTTGCAGGTGCCATATCATTATCTGAGTAAACTAACTCCCATCCTACAAAGTTAAATAAAGTTCCATGGCCAGAGGTATAATTTCCTATAAATACAAAATAAAGATCATGCTTGCCAAATAGACTTTTAATTTTAGTTCTCCTGGTAATATGAGTAAAAATATTTTCTGAAATAATTACTTCAAATATACCAATAATATTATTACCTGTATTATTATCAGCATTAATTTCAATATAATTAGGGCCAACATATGCACTTGTTCTTAAATCAATTGCAATTGCACCAGTTAGTTCAACATTCTTGAAGACAATATAACAATTAGTTCTAATATAACCAATATTACTATAAGTAGCTTTAATTTCAGTTGTTAATGTATTTGTATTTATCGTTCTATAAAAATCAGAATATAATATTGCTTGTATCATACAGCTTTTTCTATATTCTAGTTTCCAACTATCTACTTTGAGCATATTATTAATGGTATCTCCTTTGCGTTCAAATACTAGATATAAATAATGTATGCCATAAGTATCTTTAATTTCAGTTCTTTGAATTTCCCATATATCAAAATTATCGTTTGTGTTTGTTGGGCTAACATTCAAAGTTCCCAAGAGTACTCCATTACTTGTATTCGGTCCATCAATATATATATAGATAATTTCATTATCAGATGCAGAAAGGCGGATATAAATACCAATCGCATTAGTAAAATCAATATCTTTATAAATAATATAATCGTCAGTATCAATATCATACAAGAACTGTCTACCTCCAATACAGTTATCTAATGAAATCCCACTATTTTCTGAATATGAAGTTGCAGGATTCATACTTTCTGTTACGAGTTCCCAACCAGCTAAATAAAATAAAGTACCATTTGAATCGGAAGGATTTTCTCCTCTAAATACAAAATAAAGATCATATTTTCCAGATTTCTTTACAATATTAACTCCTTTTGTCACATATTTTGAATAGCTTCCTGTATTTATTGCTTCAATTGTTCCAATGAGTTCTCCATTATCATTGTTAATTCGAATGTCGATATAATTTGGTCCAGCTGGTGAACTTGTTCTAATATCAATGGAAGTTGCTTCTGATAAGATAATATTCTTAAAAACAAGGTAGTCTCCATTTTTGGCATCTTCAACATGACTAACTTCTGAATCAATATTTTTAATTATTGCATCATTAGAACTCTCTGAAAAGGATACTGCCGGCACCATGCAATTTTTGTGGTATTCTAATTTCCAGCTATATATACTTAATGAATAAGCATTTGCTTCTTCATTACATCTAAATACTAGATATAAATCATGTATACTAAATGTTTCTTCAATTTCTGTATATTGGATTTCCCATTTGATATTATTTGTATTGGTGGTTGCATTAACATTTAATATCCCAATTAGAGTGCCTGTGGAATCATTACTTCCATCAATATATATATCTAAACTAGACCCACTTTTTAAAGCTGAAAGTTTGATTTTTATACCAATTGCATAAGTAAAATCAACTTCCTCAATATAAATATAACCATTCCCTTTATTATAGAAGAAATACGGATTATCTCCATTACAATCTATTGTATCAATGTCCTTATTTTTAGAATTTTCTTTTGTAAGCATCATAGGTTCTTTGAATACAAGCTCCCAGCCTAATATATCATATATATAATTACCACTTTTAGGTTCACCTTCTCTAAATACAAAATAAAGATCGTGCTTACCATTTGTTTCTACAATTTTAGCTCTATTTGTTGCTCCATTTATATAATAATATCCATTTGTTTTGACAGCCTCAAATATTCCAATAAGAGTGCCACTTAAACCATCGATATAAATATCAATGTAATTAGGGTCATTTTTGCAATCTAAGCAAGATGTTCTAATATCAATCGCTATGACATCTGTAAGATCAATATCTTTATAACCGATATAAAAACCATCATATATAAATCTAATTCTACCATCATTTTGAATACCATTAGAATAATAATCATACAAGAGTCCATTTATCATACAATTATTTAAATATTCAATTCTCCAGGAATCTAAATTAAATAATCTTTCTACTGAAGATGAACATTTTGTGCATTTAAATACCATATAAAGATTTCCTTTACCAAAGGTTGGCTTTATTTCAGTACGTTGTATTTCATATACATCAGTATATCCTGTTTGACTTGAAACACTAACATTTAATATTCCTATTGGTTCACTTTCAATACTATTTGCATAGAATTCAATGCAGCTATTTAAAGTTATGTCATTATTTTTTGAGCCTAATCTAACCTCAATTGCATTAGCATTTGTGAATGTAATATCATTGAAAACAATATAGCTATCTTTATTGACATTTAATTTAATCCTTCCTATGCAGCAATCAATTGAATTTCCACTGGAAGAGCTGGAATATGAAGAGGCTGATATCATTTCTTGATTATTTACTGTAACGAAAGTCCAACCTAAGAAATTAAAAAGACAATTTGTGCTACTTTTATTTGAACCTTTAAAAATAAGATATATATCATTCTTCCCACTTATCTTTTTGATATTGGCTTTTGTGTTGGTCCAAATAGAATTACTATTTAGGACTGTAAGATTACCGATTAGAGTTCCAGTTGAACTTCCTATTCGAATTTCGATATAGTTAGGACCATTATCAGATTTAGTACGAACTTCTATTTCATTTGCTTCAGAAAAATCCATGGCTTTAGCACCTATGTAATCATTGTCCGAGACCATAATATAGCTATCGCAATCACCTGATGAAAAATAACTGAATTGTCGACTACTAAAATTATTTTTATACCCACCAGCCATGCATCTACCTGAAGATGATTCTTCCAATTTTCTTAAACAATTCTTTTGATCAAAATCGAAGGGGTAATTTTCTTTTAGGTTTTTTGTTTTGATGGTTTTATCAAAAGTTTCAGAAGTTTTTACTTCCAAAAAAAAGAAAATGATAAATGGAAGATAAAAAACTTTTCTTGTTAGCATTTCTTTTTTGATTGAAAATTTATTTGCCATATTTATATACTTTTTATAATATAATAATAATAAAAAATAAATTAATTTTATGAGATTTATATAAACAAATTTATTTATTAATTTTTTTAATTATTATTATTAAATATTTAATTTTATTTTCTTTAATTGGGGATTGGGGATTGGGGATTGGGGA
>JAJMZR010000074.1:0-10023 GCA_023807225.1 Epidinium caudatum
ATCCCCAATCCCCATTTTGTCTTTTTAAAGAATATTAATGTTTAAATATATTATATTTTAAAATAAATAATATTATTTTTAAGATAGAAGTATATATATTATATATCAATATTAAAATAAATAAAAATACATTTATTTTTTTATTATGAATCTTCTAATTTGATTCAAAGATCTTTTCTCCTCCTTTTGATCAATAATATATAACTCAATAAGATGAAAAAAGCTAGTTATTAATTAAATTTTTATTTTTCGATAAAGCCAAAGCAATATTACTTGCACTATTACCATTTTGAATATCTCCTATATCGGAATTATTAACATGATCTTCCATTTGGCTAATTTCAAGTTGCTTTAAAAATTCTGCATTTTCTTTATAATAATTTATAAAGGTTTTAATATATTGATATGATGTTTTAAAATATAAATGTGAAGTAAGAGGATTATATGAAATAATAATTCTCTTTTTTCCTTTCTCCTTTTTATACTTTTTACCTATATAATTACCAATTAATTTGTTTATTTTTTCTTGTACTCTTTTTTCAGTTCTAATAATTAGAGCATTTTCTGGATTTGCTCTATCAACTTGTTCACCTAATTGTTTTGTTATTATATTATATATTACATCATGATAATAGATGAAATCTTCATTATCAGTTTTTAATTTTAAATCTGATATAAATTTTTTGACATATTCTAATTTTCCTTCTTCTGGGAAATTTAATTTTCTCCAATTATAATCCATAAAAAAATTAATTATAAAACATTTTTTAATTCTAAAACCTTTGTCTTCTTTTGTGGAAAACTTATTCCAGGAATTATTGAACTCAATTAAAAATGATTCAAATTTATCAATTGGATTATAATTTTTATTTGTAAATTCATCATATTGTTGTAATGTTACTGATAAAAAAAGATTTAGCATTATAATTGCATTAAAAAAATTACTTACTATCATATAAATAAAAGCATATGAACTAGAAATATTATTAGGATCAACATATGCTAATTCCATCATTATATTATTCCAATTTTCTCCGGTTGTACATCTAAAAGTAAATAAAAAAGCAGTGTAGAAATTATCCAAATTATAATATTCATTAATATATGAAAAGTTGTCCTTATAATTTTCATATTTATAAGAATCATAAAAAAAGCATCCTAAAATTGCAAAAATACTAAAAATTAATATCATTAAAATAAAAACATCTGATAAGGCAGATAAAGACCAGGATAATGTTTGAATTAATTTATCTAAGCCTTTCAAGACTTTAACTAATCTTAAAACTCGAAGAACTCTTAAAACCCTTAATACTCTCATAATTTGGAAAGATTTCAAAAATGATGAATCAATTCCACTGAAATTTTTAATCATAATATCCGATACAGAGGCAAACACAACAAAAAAATCAAATCTATTCCAAATAGAATGAAAATAACCAAGAAATCCATAAGCCATAATTTTTAAAATGCATTCTGCAATAAAAATCCCAATAAAAAAATAATTTGCAATATCTAAACATAATTCATAGGTTGGATGACATCCTTCATAATTCATAGCCATTGATACCAAATTAAAAAAAATGCAAATCATAATTGCTGTTTCCAAAAAATTACTATCAGCAAATTCTCTTAAGTAATATTGGAAACTACCTTTATGAGGTCTCAACCAAATAACATAATGATTATTAGCATTCACAATTTGAGTAAGAAAATCATAATATTTTGGAGCTTTTTTATCACCTTCTGCTAATTTTGTTTCTTTTGAATATCCTTCATTAAAATATTTAAACATAATACCAGTAAATAAATTCAAGAAAAAATATGCAACAACCAAATTATATACAATAAAAAAAATGCCATAAGATTCTCCATAAATCCTATAAGAATTCATTATATCTGGCCATCCTTCTTGTGTTGATAGGACATAAGAAGTAATTAATGAAGTTATAATATTTGAAAATTTAAAACTAGGTCCTGTATCCATTATTCCATTATATTTATCGGCACAAAATTTTGCAATTGAAGGCATATCATTTTTAACTTCATATAAAACTAAATTATCTTCAAAAGAATCAATTGCTAAATCAAAAGAACCATCATCTTTTAAGATATAGCATTTATGAAAACTTTCATAAAATATAGAAATACCAACTATACTAAAAATGTAATAAATGACTATAACTATAAAAAGTGCATTAAAAATCGGTATTATAGAATCAACTAAAGACATAACTATCAATTTCAATTTTTCATTATGAGAAATAAATCTTAAAGGCCTTAAAGTTCTAAGTAATCTTAAGACCTTCAAAAACTGTGAAGAATTTCCTTCCTCATTACCAAAGATATATTTATCAAAAAGATTCTGATAATCAAAAATAGAGCATAAAACTATTAAAATATCAAGTTTATTCCAATTATCACTTAGATAAGAACCCTCATCAAAAGCAAATCCTAATGCACATATTTTTATCATTGCCTCCAAAAAAAATATAATATTAAAAAAGGTGTCAATGAAATCAAAAATAAGAATAAAAGTATATCCATTTAGAAAAGTATCTATCACAAGACGAGCAGTTGATGAAATTATCATTAATAAAATAAATTTGTCAAACCACTTATTATTTATTAATTTCATACACCAAATCCTAAATTTATTTGTTTGGGATAAAAAGTACATAGAATATTCACATTCATTTTTCCTAAATAATTTGTTTATTTTTTTCCATTTATGCATATTTTTTTCAATTCCATTATAAAAAATGTTTGATTCTTCAGATGAAGATTCCTCATTAATTTCATTGTTAATTTGTTCCAAAGTATCATCATTTCCAATATTAGATGATTTTTTCATTGATTCTTCAAATTGACTTTTATTTAATTCTTTTGATTGAGAGCCAACATATGTATTACTATTATTATTATAGTTATTATTATCATTAAAATCTGACCTAAACAACTCTTTCACTAAAGTTGATTTTCTTTTTTGAATTGAAATTATTTTTGTATGTTCAAGCTCAGCTTTTTTTAAATTAAATAAATAATCAGGTAATGAATATAAATTTTCAATTATTTCATCTTCTGATAGATCAAAATCTTCTTCATCTTCAGAAAAAGCTTGTAGTAAAACGGATGTAAATAAATTAAAAATAATATAATTTCCTAAAAAAATCCATATAGCATAATAGAAAAAAACAAGTTCATTCATATCCCACAATTCATATAGCAAACCATCCCAATTTTCCATAGTTAATACTTGATAAGTAATATAAAAACCTTCAGTGAATGATCTATAATGAAAGTTTGCACTTAATAAAGACATACCCAATAGTTCGAATATTAATATAAGCATAATTAGAATAGCAACAATATAAGATACACTTGCAATAGCCTTTGTCATTGAAACAATAATTAATCTCATTGATTTTAATCTTCTTAATACTTTTGCTAATCTTAATATTCTAAATATTCTAAATACTCTTAAAAAAGATAAATGCGACTTGACAAAATTCTGACTTTGAGATTGCTCTTCCGCTTCACTATTAGAAGGCAGCACATAATCCATGATGGCAAAACCTATAATAAGAGTATCCAAATATGTAAAGGGATCTGAATAATATATTAAAGGACCTAATCCGATAAATTTAACAACATATTCCAAAATAAAAATGGAATTAAAAACATAATAACTTATATTTAATCTTTCTAGGATTTCAGGCTTTAAAATATTACCATCTAATGCCAAAAAAAATGAGTTAATTATAACTATTCCTAATATTATTAAATCAAAATAATCATTTGTTGCAATTATATAAAATGCATAACTTAATTTTTGTAATCTTTTTAATGTATTATTTGAATTCCAAATTATAACATTAAAATTTTCTAAAGCATTGACTAATTCATTCCATTTCTTTCTATTATCATCTTCATTTTGATTGTTTAAAACATCAGGTCCACTCCATTGGACATACCTACTAGAATTAGTTTTTAAATCATATAGTTTAATATTTGTTATTTCTGATTTTACTTCCAACTTATTTTGCTTTAAATTATTACGCATTTCTATTTCTCTTATTTTCTCCGCTAATTTCTTTTCGTCTATTAATTTTGAATAAAATTTTTCTTCTTCAGTGAAAAATCTTGACAAAGTTCTATAATTTAATTCATCAATTTTTTTAAAAGCTCTTTCATATAAATTTCTTTTATATTTTAACTCTTCTTGAGTTTGATTATTATTTGCAAAAGATGAATTCATGATTATAGAAGATTTATTTCTTGAATTACAGGAAAATGTTTTTCCACTTCGAGAGTCAAAACTTTTTAACTGTTTTTTATTTTGATTAGAGCCAGTTACCAATAATGTTGATTTATTTCCTAAAGCTCCTAATTTTATTTCTTTACCTACTGAATATTTTCCAAAATTTCTTATTCTCAAAGGCATCATTTCCAATATTAGTCTCGGTAAATACTTTAAATGATGAGTTAAATAAGAACATTCTTCATCCTTATATTCTAAATCTTTATGATAAAAATATTTATATCTTTTTAAATTTAATTTTTTATCATTAAACACAAAAAAGGCTTGTAAACTTTCTGGTATAGGCTTCTTCTTTATAAATTGTTTTTTAATTCCCAAAATTTCACTGGACCATAGATCAACATTAAAATTATCTTTAACTTTTAAATCTTTGTCTGAAATGTTATATAAATAATTTAAATAGTATTTTTTGCCTCTTAAATTATCAGGAATATTTTCCTGCTTCACAGTCAAAGGATCTTTATATGGCTTGTTTTCTTCTTTAACTTGGAATTCTTTGGTATTTTCCTTTGGATATTTATCCCTATTTTTTTCTATGCTTTTTGCCTTAAAAATAAAAAACCTTTTTTTATCCTTTATTGATTTTATTTTCGTATCTAATATTACTGTTTCTTTTTTCATAAATTTTCTTATATCTTTTTTGCTCTCTTTTTTGTCCAATGATATTGTGCTCATATTTGATTTATCATATCTTTTTGTTTTTGAAGTTTTTATTGATAAAAACAATTTACTGTCTTCAAAACTTTTTGTACTATCACCAATATTTTCTGCAAATTTGACCCTTATTCTCTTACTTGGTTTTTTGACACGATGTTTTAAATCAGAAAAATTTATAATAGTATTATTGCTTTGATTTTTACTTTTATTATCTGTAGTTATATTATGATTAATATCATTATTATCATTATGATCATTATTATCAAAATCTTTAATAAGATCATTTTCATTATTATTATAATTATCATTATCATTTGCTTTAACAATATCTTCTAAAATTTGATCATAATTTTTCTCACTTGCAATATGACTTATATCTAATTTATCTTTTTTTCTTCCCCTGGGCTCCTTTGAATCACAGAATAAATTATTATTTAAATTGTCATTCATCATTTGTAAAAATTGGGATTGCTGTTTAGTGGTTAAATCTTTATTTGTATTAATTGCTGATCTATCAAAAATCGATTCTCTAATTATTTGAATAAGTTTATTTGAATTAACCACTTTAGTAATATTATCCAAATCTTTTGAATCAATTGTTATAATATTATTATTATCTTTTATTTCTTTGGGAAATAAATCTATTTCATTTATTGATAAATTCCCATTCATAGTTAAATCAGAATCTGAATCTGAATCTAAAAAACTATAATCATCGTAATCATTACTAAATGTTAATGATTCAAATTTATCTTTCTGACTATTTTTGTTATTATCTTCAACAGTATTATTATTCATAATATTTATATTATTACTATTATATAAGCTTTCGTCTCTTTCAGAATCAAGAATGATATCATCTAAAGATTTTGGTTCTTGTGTATATTTTAAAAATTTCAAAAAAGAAGTTCTTTTGCCTACATTGTCCAAATTAGTTCCTTTATTTTTTTCTTTTTTCAAAAAATTTATAGCATTAAATTTATTTTGCATTTTTTTAATTTTTTTTTGTATTTCTTTATCATTGTTAAATTTAATAACTGAACAAAGAATAGAACTAGGCTTAAAAAAATTTATTTTATCTTCAAATATTTCATCTTCAGAGCCTATTTCCCTTTTTTCACATACTAATATATCGCTTTTAGTTCCAAAAGAGTTATTATTGCTATCATCAATTAATTCACTATTATCTTTTTGTGCATCACTTTTTTTCCTATCAAGGCTGATGCTTTGTTCCAAACTAGATAATGATAAATCTGACATAAAAGATAAATCATCAGTCAACTTTGGAATTTTATGATGACTTCTATGTGTTTTTATTCTTTCAGAGACTAAAGTTTTAGACCTAAGTTTTGATTCTTTTTCTTCCTTTAATTTTTTTATTTCTTGTTCATAAGGTAAATCTTCTTCCATTACTATTTGATAGAATTCCATTTTTTTCTTTCCTTTTTTTTCTATTTTTTTTCTTAAATCATTTTTTTCTTTGTCTTCTTGTTCTCCCTTTTGGATTGTTTTATTGATATTAATAGCTTTTTGTTTAACAAATTTCTGTACCCTATCAATTGAGTCCTTAACTAAATCTTTATTTATCTTACTTATTATTCTTTTTATTTCCTGAACTAGAAGTTCATCATTTCTTACTTTTATTTTTGAAGTACTATAATTTGAATTGTTTCTTTTGATGTTATTTTTAGCATTATTTATATTAGTATTTGTACGAATAAGATTACAATTAATATTATTTATAATATTATTATTTAAGTTATTCAAGTTTTTATTATTATTTTTATTTAAATTATTGTTCAAATTATTTAAATTATTATTTGAATTATTGATTCTACTATTATTCCTAGTAATTGATGTATTTATCTTTAATAATAATGCGTTTTTTTCTTCTTCAGCTCTATCTTTGGGACCTTTTTTCATTTCTTCTCTTTTTAATTTAATTAAATTATTTATTTCTTTTTGTTGTCTTGATATATCTTTTGATAAAAATTTATCTTCTTCATGAA
This sequence comes from Epidinium caudatum, assembly GCA_023807225.1. NCBI lineage: Eukaryota > Ciliophora > Litostomatea > Entodiniomorphida > Ophryoscolecidae > Epidinium > Epidinium caudatum. The sequence continues at coordinate 6,985 of JAJMZR010000074.1, forward strand.
TTCTCAAACTTTGTAAATATAATTCTTCTGGATTATTATTACTCATTATATACATATCTTTAACAGTAGAATATAGCACAGGAATATTTCTTTTATTTTTATGTATTTCAAAAGCCTCTTCTTTTACTTTGTCATATAAATCTATTAAAGCTTGATCGCTTTTTTTAGTATTACTTTCCTTTATTTTCTTTTCTTTTTCTTTTTTACTAATTTTTTCTTTTTCTTTTAGATCATATTTATCTTTTATTAATTTATAAAAACTTTTTTTATCTATCAGTGATTTTCTTTCTAATTCAATATGCTCAAATTCTGAATTTGTTACAGCCAAAAATAAATTAATCAAATAAAAAGCACAAACAAAAATAAAAAAATGGAAATAAAAAAAAACAATTATTGGGTTTATATATATTTTATCTTTAAAAGTTTTACTTACATAAGTAAATACATTAGTCCAACCTTCTAGACTAGCCATCACAAAAATAGTAACAAATCCTGTTAAAACATTATCAAAATTAATTGCACCAGAATCGGGATTAACATATCCTTTTGCACATATATATCTAACACCGTATGAATTTAATTCTTCACAATCACTATCAAAAGAGCACATATATTCACTTCCATCAGTTGATGATATATATCCATAATTAACATTCATACATCTTTTATAAAAATTACCTTGCCACATTTGCCTTCCAGCTAAGGCAAAAATTAAAAATACAAAAATTAAAATAATAGTGGTTTCACTTAAATGTGCAATAGAAGCAATTAAAGCTGAAGCTAATTTCTTTAAGCCTTTAATACTTTTCAAAGTTTTCAAAGGCCTTAAAATACGGAAAGCCTTTAATCCACTTAAACCACTCATTTTATTAGTCTTAAAAATTCTTTCTAAAGCCCAAGTAATCCAACCAATAACAACCACAATAAAATCTAAAATATTCCAATAATCTTTAATGTAAGCATCTTCTGCTGAATAAAATGTGAAACAAATTATTTTTAAAACAGCTTCAAATGTATAAAAATATAAAAAATATTGATCAGATAGATTCCCTAAATTATTAGGATCAGTCGGGTCAGATATTAATATCATAATTGTATTTGCAAGAACAAACAACAAAGAAATATTATCAAAAATCCAATTATCTATAAAAAAGCTAAACCAAAATCTTGTATAAACAAGACATTTATGAATTTCTTTACGCTGCTTTAAGCAAACACAATAATCAAAATATCTTCTTGCTTGTTCTTCCTTTCTCAAAGGTTTGAAATCAATTATTTCTTTTGCTCCTATTTCTTTTTCACTTTCCAAAGCAAACCTTGGAAAATCAGCATCTTTTTTTCCAATAAAATAACATTCTAAAATTCTACCTTTATGCAATAGTCCTTCTGTATTATTCATTATCATATCAACCTTTGGCTTTTCTCTTGTTTTTACTTTTTGGTATTCTTTTTCTAATTCTTCAATTTCTGTTTCTAAATCATCGGTATTTATCCCTTTCAACATATTTACTTCTTTTTCTTTTTTTTTTGCAACTAATCTTCTTTTCACATCTAATTTATGCATTTCTCTATTAATTTCTTTTTCTTCTTTATCTTCTATGTTATTTACATCATATTTAAAAACATCATTTTTAAAAAATTGTTCTTTATAAAATAAATCATATTCAACTAATTGGCTTTTATCCACAGGTTGATTAATTTCATCTAAAGTGTTTAATTGTATAAATGCATCATCGCTTAATTTTCTTTGAGTTCTTAAGGTTTCTTCTTCAGATCTTGGGGATAAAGCTTCTTTAATTGTTTTATTATCTTTTTCTTTTAATCTATTAGCATATAAGGTTCTATGTCTACTATTAAAATAATATCTCCTTTGATTTACTTCTATTTCTTTTTGGAATTTAATCATATCTTTACCAGTAATATATGTGCTTCTTCTTCTTCTTGGATTAGGAACTTCGTACTTTACTTTTCTATCATTAAATCCTAAATAAGTTTTTTGCTTATTTAACTTATTTAAATTTAAAGAAGAAACTTTAATAGTCTTTTTTTTTCTCTTTGTATTAATTAAAGCTCTGAAAAATTCCAATTTTAAAAGAATTATATGATTTTCTACTAAATGTGCCATGAATGCTAATCCATTTTCTAATTTCATCTCAGGATTAAGTTCATATTCTATTTTTGAATCAGTATCTGATACATTTATTCCACTTTCAATATTATTACTTTTTATTTTTTGTTTATTTAATTGATCCTCAATATTTTTAATTTCAGCTTTTTTTATCTCTGTTTGAGTATTAATTAGATTTAGATAATTTTCTTCTTTTTTCTTGAGTATTTCAAGTTCTTTACTTTTTAATGTTATTTTATTCATTTTTTTATTATTTATCTTTATGTCTAAAGGATGTATATTATTTATTTGATTTATTTCTCCATCATGATTTTTTTCTTTCATTGGCTCTTTTTTTTCTTTTTTTTCTTCTTCATTATATCCTTCTTTTTCACTTTCTTTTTTAATTTCTTTTTCACTTTCTTTTTTGATTTCTTTTTTAATTTCTTTTTTCTTTTCTTTTTTAATTTCTTTTTTCTTTTCTTCTTTCTTTTCTTCTTTCTTTTCTTCTTTCTTTTCTTTTTCATTTTCTTTTTTAATTTCTATTTTAATTTCTTTTTTACTTTCTTTTTTATCTGTTTGTTGCGATTTATTTATTTCATCTTTATTATTATAGATTATATTATGAATATTTCCTCCATTTTTAATTATATTAATCATTTTATTCATTTTTGTTTCAATATCATCATTAGAAGATTGAGAAAAAAAATCACTATCATTTATTATATATTTCGAATAATTTTCATCGGAAATATTATCCAAAATTATAGTATTTTTTTCATCTTCTTTATTTTGGGGTTTTGTATTTTCATCTTTTTTCATTTATTATTTTAATAAGTTAAATTATATATTTTAATTGATTTTTTAATTTGAATTTTTTTCTTTTATTTTTTCAGTAATTCCTTATGGGGATTGGGGATTGGGGGATTGGG
>JAJMZR010014141.1:0-23785 GCA_023807225.1 Epidinium caudatum
CCCAATCCCCAATCCCCAAACCCCAATCCCCAAAACCCAATCCCCATTAAAATATTTATAAAAATAAATATTAAATTTTTAATTAAATTTTTTTTATAAATTAAGAATCATATTTATTGATTCATTGATTTATTGATATAAAGAAAAAAATGAAAAAATTTGAGGAAAAATCATTTTTAAAATCAAATAACGAAAATACTATCCAAAAAAAAGAGTCAAAAGGAATTTCTAATGTAATAGAAATAAACTTTACAAATAAGAATGATAATAATCCAAATAATGCTTATCAAAAAAAAATATCAGAAAATATATCTTTAAATACAAAATCATTAAATTATAGCAATAAGTTTAATACAAATCAACATGTAAATATTAAAAATAAGTCAGACGAAGGTTATTTGAACTCTGATTTAACATCTCTTCATTCAAAAACTAATAAAGCAACAACAACAATAAAATATGAGCCAATTAAAGCTACATCATTTAATACTCAAAATAAATATGGTAGAACTAGTAATGTCAATTCTGGTTATAATAAAAGCGAGATACAAAATAATCAAAATAATAATTATAATTATACAGTTAATTCAAGTAAAAATATAGTATCAAATAATAAAACTACAACTATTACTTCTAATTATAACAGAGGTAATAGCAATAGTAATTTTAATAATGATAATAATCAATACAATCAAACTACCACAAATACAACCAGTTATACCAGAAAATATTATACAAAAATTAATAATGAAGGAAATAATGATTCCACAAAGTCAGGATATAGATATAATATTCAAAAAGATGTAAATAATGAAGATAATAAAGGAACTGGACAAGACAAAAGAAAAACATTAGCTCATGGAGGTGATTATAATAATTCACAAGTGACTTATATTATTTATTCAAAAAATAATAAAGATTTTCAAAAAGGTGAACCTACCATAGAAAGAGAATATTTTCATAAAAAATATAATAGTCAGATAGGAGACAACATTAGCAATATGAATAATAATGATACTAATAGTAAATATAAAATTTCTACTAAAATTACATCTCAAGTCTTAAATCCTAAAACTCAAATACAAAATCAAACTTACCTTAGTTCAGCTAAAAATATAAAAAGAATAGAAAAAGATAATAATTACGACATAAATGTAAATAATAATAAACAAATGAACCAACATAGAACAAATTATTCAAATAATGCACAAAATATTTTCTCTAGAACAGATAAAAAGCCAACAAATACAAAAGAGGTTGGATATGATTATAGTAAATATAATATAAATAATAGGAATAATAATACTTCTAATACAAATATAAAAAGTAGTAATGATAAAAATAATAATAAATATAATTACCAAAATTATTTTAATAATGTAACAATTAAAGATAAAAATAAAGATGATACCAATACTTATAAAACCTATACAAGTGCAGCTTATACTACTCCTATGAAAAATTTAAATGTAAATCAAGAAGTTAGTAATAATTATAGTAGGTATAATAGTAATTATTATCATAATAATAATAACGATAATAATAAAAGAAGTGGCCATTCTTATATTAGTAATTCTAATATTAATAGTAATGCTAACAGTAATATAAGTAGCAGAAAAATTATTTATAATAATAACCAAAATAATAATAATCAAAATAACAATAATACTGTTATTTATGGAACCAGAAAAACAAATAATAATCAAATCAAAAATGGGCCACAAAAAGAAGTAGTTGCTTCTAAATATATAATATCTAATAACACAAATAACTCGGCAAATACACAATATACACCAGCATCTAATAAAACAAAAACTATTTATTCTGATAAATATAATACTCTATATAATAAAAATGATCCGAAATATTTATCCACCAAAGAAATAAAAGATAATAATAAACATTTCAGATATATGTCATCAAGAGATATTGATAATAATGATTTTGATAATAAATATATTAGAAATTTACCCTCAAAAGAAATAAAAGATAATACTAATATTAATACTAGTGATAAAAAATTTGTTAGATATAAAACATCAAGAGAATTAAATAATAATAATAATAAAGATACAAAAATTTTACCATCAAAAGAAACTAAAGATAATATTAAAGATAGTGATAAAAAATTTGTTAGATATCGAACATCAAGAGAATTAAATAATAATAATAAAGATGGAAGAAATTTACCATCAAAAGAAACTAAAGATAATATTAAAGATAGTGATAAAAAGTTTGTAAGATATTTATCAAGAAAAAATGAAGATAGTAATGCTAGTGATTATAAATATGTAAGAAATGTACCAAATGATAATACAAATGATAAACAGCAATTGATTCCAAAAGAAACAAAGGAAAAAACTAATGAGAAAAGATTTGTTAGATATTTCACTACAAGAAAAATAAATAATAACGAAAACAAAAAAGAAGATAATATAAAAAAAGAAGCTGATGACAAAGAAAAAAAATCAGCTTATCAAACTACAATAGCACGAATAAGAAATAAAAATAAAAACAATGAAAATAATCAAAAAGAATCTAAAAATTTATTTTTAATGAAAAATTTCTTTAAAAAATTTATAAATAAAATAAATAAACGTGAAGATGAATATAAAAAATGGTTTAAAAGAAACTGCGACAATAATAATGATGTATCAAAGAAAAAAATATATCCTGATTATTTCTATTATTATCCTGTTATGAGAAAAAGTAATAAAATTCAATTAATGCCTTATGATGAATGGTTTAACAGAAATTGTGAAAAAGGTGAAAATGCTTTAAAAAAACAAAAAAAAGAACAAAAGAAAATAGTAATATTTAATAAATTGCATAATATGATAAATAATGATAAGGAAAATATTAATATGATAAATAACGAATTAAATAAATTAAATAATGAAGAACAAAAAGATATTTTAAATAGCCTAAGAAGTAGTATTAATGATAAATTAAAAAAAGAAGAAATAACTAATCTAATAGATATATATGACAAAAAGCATAAAGAAAATGAGAAAAATAAATTAATACAAAGTGCTAAAGATAAAGAAACAAAACAGCAATTAAATAACTTTATATATTTATGGGACAATTCATTACCACAAAAAGAAAAAGAAAAATTATTTGAAAAATTAAATAAATTATTCAAGAATAATAAAAAAAAAGAATTAATAGAAGAAATGAATAAATTAAATTTAAATGATAAAAATGAAGCCTTAAATTATTTAAAAGAAAATAATAAAAAAAGAATTAATGATATAGATGAAATAAAAAGTTTATCTGAGAAAGAGAAAAAACTAAATATCTTAGCCAGTATTTTAGGTGGCAAAAAAGATAATGAAAATTCAAGGAAAGAAAAATTAAAAAAAATAGCAGATATTCTTTTGAATTTAGACCCCAAAGCAAAAAAACAATGTGTAAATTATATGAAAAATACTGCTGAAGATAATGATGAAAAAAAAGAAGAATTAAATAGTATAATGGGTAATTTACCTCCTGAGAGCGAAGAAAATTTTAATTTAGAAAATGATGAAGATTATTCTTATTCACGCAGTTCTTCATACTTAGATGCAGCAAGTAAATTAAATACTGAAGAAAACGTAAATGAATTTAAAGAAGGATTAGTAGGGGATGATGTTAGTGAGTTTCAGTTATTGGATGATGATCTTTTTGATATAGTAAATGAAATACAAAATGCTGAGGATAACCCAAAAAAAATGTTGGACGAAGATGAATTTAAAGATTTTGCTGATAATTTGATGTTTAATTTATATGAGAATAAAAATAATGATTTCGCAGAAAATGAGGAAGATTTAAATGAAATAGTAACTTCATTAAATACTATGAATCAGAAGGATCAAATTAAAACTGTTGATTTATTGAAACAAAACGCTGATGATGAAAAGAAAAAACAAATCTTTTCAAAATTCAGAGATAAAATAAGAAAATTTGTGAATGTAAAAAAAATCTTTAAAGAAATTTTAAATAAAAAAAAAAAAGAAGATGAAAAAGTGGAAGAAATAGCAGATGATTTTTTTGAAGAATTGGGGAGTACAGACACTGTGTATTTGGATGAGAATAATAATGGAGAAGAAGACAAAGATAATAATAAGAATAAAGAAAATGGCAAAGAAAAGGATAAAGAAGATGATAAGATAAATAAAGCTTTAAATGTTTTGGATCAAATAGAAAAAGAAGAAGAAAAACAAATGGTAATAGAAAAAATAAAAAAAAGTGTAAAAAATTCTTCCCAAAGAAATAAAGTACAAAAAGTTTTTAATTTAATGAAAAATTTAAATAAAATGAAAAAATTCGCAAAAGAAGTGAAAAAAAGGTTAAGTTTGCAAAAGTCACCTCAAAATGAAAATGCTTCAACGGGTAATAAGGATATTGAATATCTAGAAACAAAAGAATTAAAAGAAATAATAAAACATTTTGAAACTGATCTTTTTAATGAAAGAAAAAAACCTTTAAGCAGGAAAGAAGAAAGAGAAAATGAAGAAGAAAATGATAAAGTAATTAAAGAAATGGCAAAACTAATAGATAATATGAATAAAAAAGACCAAGAATATATTATTAATAAATTGAAGCTTAAAGCTGATGATGATTATAAAAAATCACAAGTAAATAGACTTGAGAAATTAATTAAAAATATAAGTAATGTTAAATCATATATAGAAAAATATAAAAATGATGATGAAAATATTAAAAGCAAAAAGGAATTAGGAGAAACAGTTGATAATATTAAAGGAATATTATTCCAAGATAAAAAAGGAAATAAGGATAATAAAAATGAAGACCAAATAAATGAAGCTGTTGGAATAATAAATAAATTAGATAAAGACCAACAAAAGAAAGTTCTTACAAAGCTTGAATCAAAAATTGACTCTACAGAAAATGAAGAAAAATTCAAAAAATTTACAAAAAAAATAAGTAATGAAAATAAATTAAAAAGCATATTAAAAAAAATGGACATAAGAAAATCCATGCCTAAAAGAAAAGAAAGCAATATAAATGATGAAGATAAAAGAGAAGAAAGAAAAACTGAAGGAACTGTAGAATTAAATGACAAAGATTTAGTTGTAGTTGTTGAAGCAGTTTTAAAGAATTTATTTAGTAATAACAATAAAGATAAAAAAGAAGATTTATATGTGAAAGATGTTGATAAATATTTACTCAAAAATGAAAAAGAAAAAAAACTAAAAAGAGCTTCTAATGTTTTGAATAATTTGAAACAAGAAGATAAGCAAAGAGTTTCTGGCATATTAACTTATATTATAGATAATAATGATGAACTTGCAAAAGAAATTAAAAAATTAAATAAAAATATAGGTGTTATGGGAATAGAAAATGATAATGGAATTGGTAATGCTTTAATAGAAGAATATAATAATGATGATGAAGAAGAATTAAAAGATGATAAATTAGCTGAATTAACAGAACAATTGATGACAGATTTAATGAAAGATTTTACCCCTGAACAAAATGCCGAAAAAACAGATAAATTAAATAGGGGTGCAAACACTATAATAAATTTAAACAAAAAGGATCAAGAGAAAATATTAGATACATTAGAAAATATAGCAAAAGGAGAAAAACAAAAGAAAATAATAGAAAAATTAAATAAATTAGTTGAATATTTAAATTATATGAGATTTTATTTATATAGTGTAAACCAAAATCATTTAATTAATCACAAAATGCAAAATAAAAAAATAAATGAAGCTCAATTTAACAATATAAGAAATAGTGTAATATCATCAATTTTTAAAGAAGAAGACGAAGAAAACTTTGCTGACTTTAGTTTAATAAATGATGATAAAAATATAGGAAAAGCAGCTTTAAGACTTAGCACATTAAATCCAGAAAATAGAAAAAAAATATTATCAGAAATAAATGAAAAAGTAAAAAAGAATAATGATATAAATATTATAAAATCAGTTGATAAATTAACAACAATTTTAAAAAAATGTCAAATATCCAAAATTTTTACATCTTTATTTAAAAGAAAATCAAAAAAACAACCAAAAAAGTTGGGAGATAATGAAATAAAAGAAATAGCTGATAATATAAATGGCTTTCTTGGAAAAGATTCACAACCTACTAATTTTACTGAAAAATTATTAGTTAATAAGCATAAAGAAGAAAAAATGAATCAATTAGCAAAATCAATCTATCATTTTGATGAAGAAACTAAAAGAAAAACTTTAAGCTATTTATCAAAAAAATTAATACCTAGTTCTAAAAATGTTATAAATAAATTAAGAGATTCAATAATGAATAGAAATATATTTGATGATAGTATAAATGTTTTTGCAAGCAAGTTTTATATAAAATCTTTAGGTAGAACACCATTAAATGAAGATGAATTAACTTTATTAATCGAATCTTTTGGAAAAGATTTATTTGATGATTCTATAAAAGATGAAGAACTAAAAGAAGATAAGTTAAATTTATTAGCAAATGTAATAAAGGAATTAGATGAGGACAATCAACAAAAAGTAATGGAAAGACTGGAAAACATGCCCCAAGGAAAAGAAAATCCAAATTTAATTGAAGATTTTAGATATAGAATTGTAAAATTGAATTTATTGAAAGATGAATTAAATGATGAAAAAAATGATGACAATTTATTAGATGAAAATCAAAGTATAATGTTAGACTTAAGTACCTTTAGACAACCCCAAAAAAACGATGAGATAATAGATAACAATGAAGGAGATGCTGATGAAACTGTGACAGTGGAGGTAACCCTTGATGATATAGGACAAGATGAAATTAAAGAAATTTGCCAAGTTTTTAACGTTGATTATGAAATTGATAAAAAAAAGAAGGAAGAAAAAGAAAAAAGTGAAAAAAAAGAAACAAAAAATAAATATAATAATAAAAATATTGATATTAATAAAAGTATGAATATATTGGCTAGTTCATTGGTAAAATTAGATAATAAAACACAAAAAAGAATTACCGATTCTTTGGGAGAAAATGTACAAAATGAGAATGAAAAACAACAATTAACATTATTAATGAAAAGAATATATGAATTAAATACATATAAAAAATTTGGAAAAGAAATAAAACAAAGAATAAAAGAACAGAATAAAAATTTTGAAGAAGAAATTAAAAATATTGAAAATTTAAATAATTTAGGTTACAAAAATTTAGAAAAGGAATATTTAGATAATTTGGCTAAAGAAATAATTGATGATTTATTCAGTGAGCCAAAAATAGATTTTGATAAAAATGAAGAAATTAGAAAATATATTTTTGATTCTGAAAATGAAGAAAAAATCAGAAACTCAGCTGATAAAATAAATATTTTGTCTGATGAGGATAAAAAAACAATTATGGAAAAAATAAAGAATTTAGCTGATAATAAAGATAAGAAAGAAAAATATAATAAGGTTCACCAAATAATCGATGATTACAAAAAATTAAAAGAATTAACTGATAAAATGAAAAATAAAGAAAAACAGTTGCATATAGATGAAAATTATAACTTTAAATTAAGTCAACAATTACCTGAAGATAAGTTGGAAATTTTGGCAGAAAATTATGCCAAAAACTTATTTGATAAAAATTTAGACAAATCTCAGACAGAAGAATTAGTTAATAAAATATCTGATGAATTAAATAATTTGAATCAAAATAATCTTGAATTTATCATGAAAATTATAAAATCAAAAGCTGATAATGAAAATAAACAAAATGCAATGAAAAAATTGAGTATTTCAATAGATAAACTATTACAATCTAAAAAATTTTTAAAAAGAGTCAAAGAAAAGCATACCAAAAAATTAGTGTTAGAAAAAATCATAAACGAAAAAAAATATGGTATTGTGGTTCTACCCAATGAGAAAGAGGATGAAAGCAAAAATCTTATATTAATGCGTAGACCAACAGAATTAAATGAATTTAAACTAAAGGGTATTATTGATATGTTTATTGAAGATTTAGTTAAGCTTAGTGAAGAAGATAATGTTATTACATCAATAGATAAATACAAAAAAGTAAAGGAGAACGAAAATAAAATAGAAGAAATTGCAAAAGTTATCAATTCATTAAATAATGTAGATAAAGTCAGAGCTTTGGGAGAAATAAAAAAAATATTTGAACCCAAAAATGTTGGCTTTTATAATAAATTTATGAAAATACTTGAAAAAATAGAGAGACAATTTGATAAAGAAAAAAGAGAAAAGCAAAAAGAAGTAATTAAAGAAATAGAAGAAGAGCAAAACAATGAAGATAATAGTTTATTATATAGTTTTGTTGAAGACGAAAATGAGCAAAAAAATAATGACTCTTATATTTTAAATATGAGTGAAGAAAATGGTGAAAACAAAAATGAAGAAAACAAAGATGATAATTAATAAGGAAGTTTTGAAAGGGAGGAAGTTTGTTATAAAAGATCTTTCCTTATATGACTAATAAAATAAAGCTTTAGTATTCTAATTTTATTATATTATTTTTCTTAATTTTTGTATAAACATTGAAATTGTCCTTTTTTTAAAAGCTATAAGTTGAAAAGAAAAAAATTCTTAGTAGAAAGATTTATTTCAATCAAAACACAATCACCAGTAAGGTTAGTTTTAAAATTGAAATAGAAAACACTCTGTTGCCTGTTACTGATAAGGACTTTGGCTGTAGCATTTTCTTGAGTCAATTTACTGCACAACAAACACTTGATAGATTGGAGAAATATAAATGATTTATACTGATTTAATTGTTAAGGCTTTGAATTTGTCTTATCAGGTACATAAGAATAGAATAGATAAAGACGGCATACCTCATGTTTTTCATCTTTATCATTTAGCTGAACAAATGAATAATGATGAGGAATTAATATGTGTTGCATTGTTGCATGATGTGTTGGAATATGGGGATTTATCTATTCGGGAATTAATTAATAATGGTTTTTCTTCTGCAATAATAGAAGCAATATCTTTACTCAATCCATCTTGCGAAGATTTCTATTCTCATTATCTCGATAAAATAAAGGATAACGCTTTAGCTTTAACGGTTAAAATAGCTGATATTGAACACAATATAGAAGTGAGGAAATCAGAGGAAGCGGCTAATAAAGAACCATCTTTGTTATTCTTAAAATATCAGCAAGATTTACGATATCTTTTAAGAAAGGAATGAAAATATGAAAGAAACTAAAATTATTCATATTCCATGCATAGGAGATGTAGGAGATAGTGTGTACTATCTTGAAAACAACCATATCAAAAAAGGAGTAATTTCTAAAATATATGTTTGGAAAGATGAAGCCTTAATTTCTTATTCGATGGTTATAAAATATTTTGGTAAAGAGATTGTATTTTCTCATAAAGATGTTCTAACAAAAATATTCCCCGATAAAGAAACAGCTAAAAGAATATGCGGTCAATGACATTATTTAAACGGTAAAATTAATCAATATCTATAGTTGCGATTTATTGCACTATAGAAAAGAGGAACGAAATTTGAAATTTCCAAAAATTGCGAAAAAAAACATCAGATTATATCTGACTTTTTTAAAAAAAATGTGATTGAATTTTACTGCAAAAAATGTCGAGAAGTTTTTTTGCTAAAAATTCAAAAAACATCAGGCTATATCTAAACTTTTTCTATAGTATAGTGATAATAATTTACTGCAAAAAATGTCGAAAACGTGAAAGGAAAACACATAAATGAAGTATATTCGAGCCGATGATGGCGACAATAATTCGTATTATATTAATCCAAAGACAGGTGAATTACTTGAAATTAAAGGAACTGTTTATATTGAGACAGCGGAGCAGAAATTAAAACGGAGGGAATATTTTCAGCAAAAGCAGACGCAAGAACTTGCTTACCATGAAATTCAAGAATGTTATTCTGAATATGGAAGCTTCACATGGTATTTTTATCGTATCAACCAAATTAGTTTTCCGAACTTATCTGCGTTATATTTAGTTCGACTAATGATGTTAGCAACATATGTCGATTATAATGGTATTTTAAGGAATAGAAATCATTCTCTGATTGCAAAAAAAGATTTACGTTATTTGTTAGATATCTCTGAAAGAGAAGTTTTTAGTTTTGTTTCTGCTTTGGAGAAACAAAAAATTCTCCTTACTACAGAGATAGACAATCATATTGCATTAAAACTCAACCGTTACTTATTCGCTAAGGGAAAGCTTGCAGAAACCACAATGAAATATCTTGTCAATGAAAAGATGACAGTTACACGATTGTATGCAGAAGGGATTAGGAATGTCTATTTAGAAACGATACCATCGAAGAGAAAGCATTTAGGCTATATTTTTAAACTCTTGCCTTATGTCAATAAACGATACAATATTGTTTGTTATAATCCCGATGAAAGAAACCAAGAAAAAATATGTCCTATTTTGTCTGAAAGAATATGTGAGATATTAGACTATGATGCATCACAAAAGAATAGGTTGTTTAATAGTCTATTAAAGATACAATTTCGGGCTAAGAACACCAATTATAGTATTATGCAAAGATTGGTATTTAGTGAGGAAGATAAGATAGAATCTATGTTTATCATCAATCCGCATATATATTATGCAGGAAATGATTGGAATGAGGTTGCTGCTCTTGCTGTTAATAAATTCAAAAAACAAAGGAGAAAGAAAACATGAATAAAAAATTAGCGGAAATTGAATTTGATAATAGTAGCATTACTAATTGTGAAATTGTTCTTGAAAACGGAGTATCTATTAAAATTACTCCCATAAATATTCAGAAATGTATTATTTCTTGTCCTCATGTCGGGAATAACAATATTCAAATACACCATATTGAAAAAGAAGTTCCTGTTCCAACGATTGAATTACATGATGTTGAAATGAAGTTGGTTTTAAAACCCAAAGCGAATGTTGTTTATCATGGATATGATAATTATACTTGTCGATATAAAGTGTTTGATAGATTAAAAAAGAATGATATTGTGTGTATGAGAATCTTTGGCTATAATGATATCATAAAAAAGCAATTTGCTTATGCCATATATTTAAAGTATTCTGATACAGAATGGTGTGGAGCTAATCTGTATCAGCAGAGCGTGGTGCGTGCAGGAATGTTGTATATTACTGTTCAGGAAGATAGGGGTTCGTTATATGAATAAGTTTGTTATTAAAAAAGCCAACAGCTATGTTAAATTCGATAATAAACATCGTATTACACTCACTACAGTAGCTAACCAAGCTACTTTGTTTGACTACTCAAAGGCTGTGAGCATCATTGAAAATTCTATTCCGAAACGAGAAAGAAAAAAGTATCTAATTAACGAATTTTCCAATAAAGAAGCAAACATTAATTCGGGGTGTTTAGCTTCGACTACTATAAGAGATAAAGAAAGTATTCAAGAAATATGTGATAATTTTCAAACATGGAGTAGTGGGATAGATAAATTATTGCCAAATTTGAAACTGTGCAAGGAGGAATTTGTGAAAAGACTTTCTCTTGCTGATATTAAATTAAGCGATATCTTACATAGATTGGAAAAACCTAAAGATAATGGAAAGGAATTTAATGCGTGTGAAATGTACCGAATAGCCTCTATGCTCAGGGAGATAAGGAGAGAAAGAAGAGTTGTTAAAAATAATATTGCAAAGATTGATGTCTTATTGTCTATGCTAAAAACCAATATAGAAAGTACAGATGTAGAAAAACAATTTGAAAGAATAGAGAACAGCCAATACAAGCCAAGAATATTAAAAGATTTATTTTAAAAGGGGAGAACTTTAATATTAAATAAACAATATAATTTATATAGTGTAGATACAGAACATTTCTATACTAAGAATGAAAGAAAACTTCATGACAAGAGAAATTGCCTATCACAGGAATATCATAGGCTGACTGAAATTATTAATGAACTGCAATCAAAAGATAGAACAGAGGAAGAACAGTCTCGATTATCTTTTTATCGGAAAATCAAAAAAGACAAAGGGAATAAAATTAAAGAAATAAAGAATACTCTTATTCAATCTTTTCAGAATCGATTGCAAAGAACAAATTGTCCTCGTCAACTCAACAATATTAGAAATAAAAGCACTGAAATAATTTCTATTTTTGACAGCAGTGTTACTCGATTACTACACATGAGTGAAGATAAAATTAATGAGGACTTGATTATTGTCAGAACATACTTTTTCGACATCTTGCAAGATATTATCCTGAATGGCTTTGTGTTTAATGGCAAGAAATATAAGTTCTTTACTGCTTCGGCAGGACAAATTAGGACTAAAAAGGCTGTGTTTATTCAAGAGGCTAAATGGGATAAATATGAAAAAGTATTTATGTGTGGATTAACGATTGATAAAATTAATGAGAAAGGAGGTATGAATATCAATAAGTTTTTGGCTTACTTAGCATTGAATAACAGTGCAACTGACTGTTGGACTGGATTTGATATTGACAAGACGATTGTTATTCCTGATTATGAAACTTTAGTCAATGATACTGTCGATTATATTGATTATCAAACTTTTGAAATAACAAGAAAGCAAATGGATATCCCTATTACTCATACAGATGGGGCAGGGATGGTATTGCCTTGTGTCTGTAATAAAAACTTCATGATACGTCTCCCGTGGGTTAAAGGATTATTATGCTCTTTTGATTATCTTCGATTTATCAAAAAATTTAATGGAACCCCTATAGTAACAGATATCTACGGTAAAAAGCATAATTTGATTGAGGAGGATATTCAAATTATATTCACCAAAAGTCAGTTCAAGGCATACAAGTATTATTCTAATTGGGAAGAATATAAAACCCTTTTTAAGCAACATGGATGTCAGGCAGGTATATGCAATATTGAGGAAGATATTATCCCAAAAGCACAGCTTAATTATCAGATGATACAAACACTGCCTGATATGACAAAGCATGAATTACAGTGGCTTGCAGATAAATCAAATAATAAATTATTGCAATTAACATCTACCGTCAATTCTATGAAGCAGGCTTTTGGAGTTACCGCTGCGAATAAGAATAAAACCTATTTGCAACAGGCACTTGAAATATATCCTGAATTATTTCAAGACAGTTATTGTAAACATACATTAAAACAAATCAAGAAAGCTATGGTTAAAAGATATCGTTCGGGCAAACTCGATGTAGATGGCAAATACACTTTTATTATACCCGACTGGTTCGCAATTTGTGAAAAACTGTTTTTAGGTATTGAAAACCCTGAGGGGTTATTAGAACGGAATCAAGTGTCATGTAAACTTTATAAAAGTAAGGGAACGTTGGATTGTTTGAGAAGCCCCCATCTATATAGAGAACACGCCATTAAACATAACGTACATAATGAATTGACTGATGAGTGGTTTAATACAGATGGACTATACATCAGCACTAATGACCTAATGAGCAAACTTTTACAATGCGACTTTGATGGAGACAAGTCTTTAGTAATTGCTGATAAAAGTTTTATCAAAATTGCCGAAAGACAGATGGACGATATCGTTCCGTTGTATTACGAGATGAAAAAAGCAAATCCAGAGATTATTAGTAAATCTAATATTTATAATGGTATGATTTTAGCTTATACAGGTGGTAATATTGGAATATATTCTAATGCTATTACAAAAATTTGGAATAATGATGTATGGGTCAATGGCACTCAACAACAGAAGCAAGCCGCTTTAGACACAATTAAATATTTGTGTTTGATTAGTAATTTCTCTATTGATTATGCCAAGACTTTGTTTAAGCCTACCATCCCAAATCATGTTAAAGACTTGATACATCACTATACGAAATGCAAAGTTCCTTATTTTTTTCAATATGCAAAGGACAAAGAAGAAGAACAAGTCAGCCCATGTAATCAATCGGTTGTTAATCAGCTTTCACAAATTATTGTTAATCGTAAGTTGCATTTTAGATTATCTGAATTTGGCAAATTTGATTATACTCTTTTAATGACAAATCCACAAATTGATATTGATGAAAATGTTATTAGAGAATATCTAATTCTGAATAAGCTATACAGATTTCAGCTAAGAATTGAAGATGACTTTGATAGGAGCAACAATGTTAAACATTTATCAAAAATGATTATAGAAACTTTGACTATGCAGAAGTATAAAAGAAGCGAAGTCGCTGATATGATATTAAAGTATCTGTATACCGTGAAAGACAGCCCCTTTAAGGAGTGTGTATGGTTCTGCTTTGGAGATTGTATAATTAAAAATCTTAAAGCTAATTTGCAAGATAAAAAATTAGTATGTGGCAAATGTGGCAAAAGATTTGAACCTAAAACAGCAAATCAGATTTATTGTGAGAATTGTGGTTCTGCTTATAGGAAAATAGGAAAGAAAATAAGAATTTGTTCTGTTTGCGGAAAGTCTTATCAAATATCATCTAAACAGAATTATTCAATTATATGTCCGAAGTGTAAACAAGAACAACGTGCCACTGAAAAGACAATAGTGTGTAAATCATGTGGTAAGGCTTTTAGTGTAAAAACTAAAAATAATAGAACTACATTGTGTCCTGATTGTTATATTGAACAGAGAAAAGCATATAGACGTGATTTGTACAAATCAAAACTTAGTTAATTTTAATATATGTTATTAATAGTATAATATAATTTTATTATTAATTTATAAATTAAAATCTGTATCTCCACGAAAGATACCTAACACAAAGAATATTTTAGTGTATTTTTCAAGAAGAAAACGTATACAAGGGATAAAATAGTAAGGAAGATTTTTATGGTAAATAAACCACAATTCATCGAATTAGTTACAAACTATTTAAATAAAGATGTTATTCCATCTAAACGAATGAAAAAAAAAGATATTCAGAGAGTATTGGATGGGGCAAGAGATGTGTTGGCTTCTATTCTTGTTGATGGGTATAATGGCGATTATGGAATACATTATCCTAAGATTGGAAAAATGCAAAAAATATATTGTCGTGAAAAACAATATTTAGATCCAAGAGACCAGTTACCTTTTGTAAAGGAATCCCATTATAAGGTAAAGATGATTATATCTCCGAAGTTAGAAGAATTAGTCAATACAGATTAAAATAAATTTAAAGTAGGTAGGGATAAGGAAACGTCCCTGCCTACTATTTTTTAGAAAGAAGTGTATAAATATTATTCGTATTACGCAAAGGGAAGCTGATTATATTATTCAGCATTTAGACAACAATAAACGCAAGCTCACCAAATCATCCGCAAGAAAAAAACATGGAGGCAAAACCTATTATGTTTTGAATGATGATATTAATTCTTTAAGATTACTTGCTGAACTTAGAGGCTACACTGATGTGAGTCCGCAAAACAAACAATTTAAACGGTTTTCTGCTGTGGAACAATTATTAAAGGACTTTTAATTAAAGGGGGAATTTGTTATGCCTGTTTTTAATAATGCACCAGATATTCCTATTCTTCCCGATTTCCCTATTCCTCAAATTCCTTTTGATGAAGTGTTACAAAAACAGCAAGAAACTAAAGATTTAAAAGAGAAAAGACAGCAAGCAATTAATCCTGTTCCTTCTCCGAAAAAAATCATATGTTCATGTTGTGGGAGTGCATTTCTCAAACAGAGTCACAAATTTTATATTAATCGTTGTTCTACTATTTATAAAGCCAATAATCAGTATTTGACGGCTTGTAAAAGTTGCGTTGATAGATTATTTGAGGAATATAAAAAGATAACCGAAGATGAAGAACAGGCATTACATCGAATTTGTTTGCATTTTGATTATTATTATTCTCATCAGTTGTATGTAGACGTTGTGAATGATTGTGGTAAATTTAAATTAGGAGAATATATTAGTGAGTGCAACGCACCAAAAAATGCCAACAAGACTTATGATAGCACTTTAGCCGAGTTGCGAGTAGGAGAAGAATTGATAGAGTATAATTTAGATACTCAAGCAGATAAAATTACTGCGGCTGAACGGTGGGGCAATGGGATTTACACGAAAAAAGAAATAGAGCAACTTGAAGAACATTATCAGATGTTCAAGAAAAATAATCCTAATGTTGACGGAAATCAAGAAATATTTATTAAGGACTTGTGTTTACTTCATTTGCAAAAACTAAAAGCCACTAAGAAAGAAGATACAAAAGGAATATTAGATTTTGCAAAGGCTTATCGGGATACATTTAAACAATCTGGACTAACATTAGTGTCAGATAACAATATGTCAGAGGAAACTTTAGGAGTAACATTAGAAGTAATCAGCAAGTATACTCCAGAGGAATATTATAAGAATAAAAAGTTATATAAAGATTTTGATGGAATAGAAGATTATTGGAAACGGTTTGTTTTTCGTCCTTTAAAGAATTTGATTTTAGGAACAAAAGAGAAAGACCCAGAGTATCATGTCAAGATAGAGGAACAACAATGAGACAGCTATTTCAATATGCAGATGAAAAACAGGCGGAATTATATAAAAAGTTTCCAACCAATCACTTTCTATCCAATCCTCAAAATCTCGACCATGTGTATTTATGGACTACTTTTTTTAGACGAAATTTACATAGATATGCTACAGACTATTTAGGTATTAAACTCCATTTCTATCAAGTGATTATTTTATATTTTATGGGGATATCTCCTGCTATTGCCATGATTGCGTGTCGTTCAGCTTCTAAGAGTTTTGTTGTGGCTGTTTATTGTCTTTGTTATGGGGGCTTATATCCTTATGGACAAGTAGGGGTAAGCAGTGGATATCGGTCTCAAGCTGATGTAATTATTACTTCTAAAATCAGACAAGAATTATTGCCAAGATATCCTATGGTAAAAAAAGAAGTTGAGAGTATTGTCACAAATCCTGATACAATATTGACATTTAGAAGCAAAGCGTTTGTGAAAGTTATTGCCAATACAGAAAGAGGCAGAAGTAATCGAACAAATGTTATGATACGAGATGAGTTCCGTTTAATTCGCAAACAAGATGATGATGGCATTTTATCACCATGTCAGGTTATTAGGCAACCTGAATATCTTTTAACTGAACCTTACAATCATGAAAAATATCAAAAAGAATGGAAATTACAAGAAACTCCTAAAGATATTTATATCAGTTCCAGCTGGATTGATAACGGTCATTGGATGTGGGATTTAATTGATAAAAATGTTATTTCTATGATGAAAGAAGAAGGAACAATAGTTCTTGCTTTTGATGAAAGTATTCCATTAAAACATGGTATCAAAACACAGAAACAGTTATTGCTTGACCATAATAAGGTCGACCCTTTAACGTGGAGAATTGAATATCTCAATGAAAGAATCAAAGAAAATACCACTGCTTTATTTACATATAAAGTATTGATGGGTAATCAAAGATTAAAGAAACCATTCTATCCTTTACAAAAAGGGCAGATAAAAGCCAAATCTTATAATTTGTTAGAAAAAATGAATGGTGAAATCAGAATTGTTAGTTGCGATATGGCATTTATATCAGGCAAAGAAAATGATAATTCTGTTTTTAGTTGTATAAGAGCAATTCCTGAAACGGCTGTGTACGAAGTTGATGGAGTATTAGTTGAAAGAATGAAAGGATATAGACGAGTTGTTCCATATATTGAAAGTAGGCAAGGCGGAGAATTAGAGAAACAGGCTGTCCGCATTAGACAACTTTATGAAGATTTTCGTGCTGATTATATTGTATTGGACGGACAGAATAATGGTTTGGGAATATATGAATATTTAGCTAAGCCATTATATGATGAAGAAAGAGATATTGAATACTCTCCATTGTCGTGCGTAAATGATGAACGATTTAAAGAACGAATAGACAATCCTAATGCTGTTCCTGCCATATTTATTATTCGTGCTACTGAAAAGGATAATAGTGATATCGCTGTTAAATTCAAAGAAGTTTTAGATAGTGGAAATATTGACTTGTTGGTGAATTTGAATATCGCTAAAGAAGATGTTTTAGGAATTATCATACCTGATTATTCTTATAAATTAACTTATGAAGAACAGTTATATTTTGAGAAACCTTTTCTTGAAACACAATTATTTATTTCTGAAACAGCAGAATTGACCTATAGTAAAAGTTTGAAAACTGGTTCTATTATTGTTAGGGAAAAAGGTAGGAACACTAAGGATAGATATACTTCCGTTTCTTATGGTTCTTATTTCATTGGTTTATTAGAAAAGGATTTATTTGCAAATAACATAGAAGAAGAAATTACACAATATGAAAGTTGTGTAGGAATAATAGATTTTTAGAAAGGAAGTGAATTACATGAGGAATAATGATATTGAATATGATACTTATACAGTGGACGATACATTTATAATGTCTATTCCTAAACAAGATGAGGCGATGACATTAATTACTTCCGAAGATTATAGTGAAAAATTCGAGGCACAAGCTAATCAAGCAATTATGTCATCTATTCAAAATCTGCATGGAGATAAATTATATTCAGTTTATCCTAATGGTGATTCATTTTCTGATTCTTTAACTCCTGCTAAAATAGATACGTTGGCAAATGATATAAGAAATAATTTGACTAATTTAATAGAAGTTAATAAGATTATAAGGACTTTTATTACAACTGATGCGATTATCGGCAAAACACAGGAAGCCATTGAAATCAATATAAACACCGATGCAAAATTAAGCTATAATGACTTTTCTAAAAATAGAAATAAGAATAAACAGCTTGATGTTGCTAAAAAGTTAATTCAGGATTTTAATAAACAAATTAATTTGAGACAAATCATCAAAGAATGTATTCCTCTTGTTTTTTCCGAGGGAAATTATATTTGTTATCTTCGACACAATACAGAAAAGTCTTGTTATACAGTAGACCGATATCCTTTAGGCATAGCTAAAGTAGGAGATTATCGTTATGGTGGCAAATCTGTTTTATAAATAGATATTAGAAAATTAGTATCTAAGCTTCGTAAGACTTATGCCAAAGACAGAAGAAATAAGGCTTTATATTTCGAGAACATTGAAAACGAAATCAAAAATACTTATCCTCCAGAAGTTTATGATGCTTATAAGAATAATGAAAATATAGCCCGTCTTGATATAGATAATGCAAGTATTATTCGTATCAATAGTTTAGGACAGCGTTATGGTATTTCTCCTATTTTTAAGGCTTTGAAATCGGCATTAATGATTAATACATATGAGAGTGCAGATTATATTAATACGAAAGCCAAAGCAAAGAAAATCATTTTTCAAAAAATGAGAAAAGAATCAATGGGTAAGGAGTACAATCAAAAAGGTATGCACTTTACGTTAAAAGCCCATGATGACTTGATGAAAGCATGGCGAAACAAAACAGTTGTGTATACTGCTATCCCCCAAGTAGAAAATATTGAGTATGTCGAACCTAAAGTAGATGACACCAATGCCGATAAAATCAATGCTTATCGAAGTAAAGAAATGATGGCTTTAGGAATTGGTTTTGCCGATAGTAATGTTAATAATTTTTCTGTTGCCAATATTTCATTAGACCAATTAATGAAAACAATTAATTCTATTTCCGAGCAGTTGGAAGATGTAATACAAAGTTGGTATACGATATTATTTAAGAACGAGCATATTGATGAGAGTTTCTTACCTGAAATTCAAATTCTTGATTCTGAAATTATGTCTTTTGAAATGAAGAAAGACATTGCCAAACTATTATACACTACATTTAATGGTTCTTTGGAAACTTCTTTAAATTATATTGGGATTAATGTTAATGATGAGAAAGCCAAGAGAGATAAAGAAAATCAAGAAGGATATGAAAACATATTCAGTGCAAGACAGACATCTTATACGGTAACTAAAGATACTGATGGAAATGATATAGGCAGACCTGCTGATAGTGATAACAAGGATAAACAAGCATATGACTTTAATAAACGAAGTTAATATATTTCTCTTTTTTACGAAAACGGACAGTCTCATTCTTGATTGAGTGGGGCTGTTTTGTTATCAATACAGTTAAGGAAGTGTAAATCATAGAATTTTGTAATGTTGTTATAGATGAAATGACAAAAGGAAATTTTTCTTTTGCTATTTTAATTGTGGGAATTATTCAATGTATTTTGATGTGCATTACATTGTTTAAAAATCATGCAAGATAGTTGCAGTGTCATATTGACACATACAGGATTAATGAGTTTTCGGGTCTCTGGATTATTAAAACCGAATGTATAAAGCAGAATAGATAATGGAAGTCTGCAAGGTTCATATCCTTGAAGTAGTGGTTCAAATCCACTTTCTGCTACCATAATTTTATTAATAGGAGGTGAAATAGTGACTAACGAAAATATGATATTGACAAGTCAAGTTATTGATTTAGCCGAGGGAGATGACAGGTATATAACTCTTACCAACAGGTTGTGTTACTATGATGCACCTAATCTGAATAATGTGGCTTTGTCATCTGACAGGGCAGAGGAACTGGCACAATCATTGATTGATATGCCCGTTGTTGCAAAATATTGTAAAACAAATGGGAAAGATGACTTGGGCGGACATGAAATGTCTATTAATACAGATGGTGAAGTTGAATGGGGTACAGAGAATATTGGTGTTCATAAATCCGTTGAAGTGAAAGATGATACAGTAGAAGTAAATGGTGAATCGAAAATTCTTCCATGTTTATTTGCTACCGCTAAGATTTGGACGAGAAATAAAAATTTTATCAATGCTATTAAGAGGCTGTATCAAGAAAATGGCTTATTTACTTCATGGGAAATTGCAACGAGAAGTTATGAATTTAAAGACGGAATTAAAACACTGACGGATTATGAATTTTTAGGCAACTGTTGTTTAGGTTCAGATTATCTTCCTGCATATGGAAACAACAGTAAAACTTTAAATGTTGCAAGTGTTGAACCCAAATACTTAATTGCCGAAGCATTGAAAAAGGACATTGAAACGAAAGATGGTGATATAGTGAATATTGCTGATAAGAAGATTGAAGAAAAAGAGATAGAAGTTAATGACTCCAATAATGGGCTTGAATGTGCTGAAAAAGATTTGACAGATTGTGATATATACAATGCCGTTTCTGTTGCGTATTTTGAAAAGCATAAAGAAGATAATAGTTGGGCATATATCGGATGCTTTTTTCCTATAGCAAGCTATGCTTTATTTAAGACTGAATCATGCAAAAATGCTTTAGACTTTATTAAAGTTGATTATTCAATTATTGACAATAAAGCAGAAATTGTAAATGAAACTCCTATAACACTGTCTATAGATTATAGCGAAGTTGAAGCAATTTTAGAGGCTAAAGATAAGGAGATTGCTGCACAGGCACAAGGGTTAGTTGAATCTAACAATAAGATTGAAGAATTGAAAAATGAAATTTCTGCATTAGAGCCTATTAAAATCGCCTATGAAAAAGCTGAAAGAGAAAAGAAAGAAAAAGAATTAGCCGAAGCTAAGGCAAATTTAGAATCAAAGATTTCTATTTCGGGACTGTTTACTACAGAGGAAATTCAGTCAGAGGAAATACAGTGTTTGATTTCTGAATTAAATGAAACAAAAATCAATAGTCTAATTGCTGAAAGATTTTTGAAAAAATTGAAAAGCACCAAAGAAAACGAAGTAGCTTCTGTTAGGGAAAAATTAGATATGAAAGTTGATATCACTACAGAAGAACCAATAGAGAAGTTTTCTGTTTTAGACTTATTTCATGTAATTAAGGAGGATGAATGTAAATGTTAAGAGATATTTATTATGGACTTAATAAGCCTGTTCCTGCTGTTTATAAGGCGAATAAGGCAATGAAAACAGGTGTGGCTGTTGTTGTTAATGAAACTGCGGGCACATTTGATTATCCGTCAAGTGCAACAGGTGAAAATTTGTATTTTGTTGACAAAGAGAACGTAGCTACTGGCTACAAATCAGGATTGGCAAACTTGTCTGATTACGATGATGAGTATACAAATGTAAAGCAGAATGAGTTTGCGAAACTGAAAGCATATTCTTATGGGGATGTTTTTGCTACTGATGCAACTATGACTGGAACAGTCACAGCAGGTAGTGTTGTTTTGTTTGATGACACAGGCAAGTTTGCGGCTGCTACATCAACTGCTACATCCGTATATGAATATGTGGGCACATTCGCTGATAACGGACATACTTTGAGTAAATTTAGAGTGCTTGCTGTCCCGAGAGCAAATTCATAATAAGGAGGAATAAGATTATGACAGTAGAACTTGCAGAAGCAATAAAAAATGTTGATATTTACGAGTTAGCACAGAAAACAGAGTACGCTCCCATGTCTTTAAATTCTGATGAAAAGACGGTAGTTGCACAGCTTGATAAACATTTTAGAGAAATTGGTAGGATTGGTAGCGACCCCAATAGAGAGATTGCTACTTTTATTCAGAAAGTCGTTGAAGAAGAAGTCTATAATGCTCCTGATTTTATTTTGGACTTGCTGTTTGATAGAGGAACAGTCGGGGAGTTTGATGATATTGATATTACCACTTCACCTAAGAATACATTGGTAGCATATGAATCAGCAAAAGGTGGAAATGTTCCTCGTAGTTTTCTTGATATTTCAAAACTTACCACTACAACCAAACATTTACAGGTTGAAACAGAGATTTCCTATGCTGATATGAGAAAGAATGGTTGGAAATCTGTAGCTACTTTGACAAACTGTGCTGTAGAAAGTTTGAAGAACAAAATGTTCTATTCTATCTTTAGTGCGATTTCAAATGCTATTACTTCTGGTGCAGCTAATATTATTACAGAAACTAATACTACTGTAACGGCTACTACAATGGATGCCGTAGCATTGTATGTTAATGATAGAGTTTCAGGAGGACAGCCTGTAATTGTTGCCCTGAATAAATATATCCAGCAAGCCAGTAAATTGACAAACTTTGTATCAGAAGATATGAAGAATGAAGTCCACCAGAAAGGCAAACTGGGTATGTACGATGGTATCCAGATGGTTGGCATTTCTGCCGCACACAAATTGGGGGATGGCACTCAGCAGTTCCCTAATCAGTTAATGTTAGGTATCGCAGGTAAAATTGGTGAGCTTGACATGAAAGGCGATGTCAGAGTATATGAAACAATGGATAATCAGGATGAAAAATGTATAATTAAAGTTACAGGCTTTGAATTCACATATGCGTTTAATAACTCTACTTTGGATAAAGTTTTTAAAGTTGTAATGACATATTAAGATATTGGCAAGATTATAAGGTAAGATAATGCGAATTTTTTATTGCTATTCTAAACGATTATGCAAAGCTTTGTATACAAATGGTTTTAGGGTTATCTCGTCAGGTGTTAATCCTAAAACCAAAAGTTATTTCTGGTGTTTCATAGGAAGTGAAGCACTAAACTATTACAAAGATAAATTATACCAAAAAGAAAGGGATAAATTTTAAGGAGACATAATATGGCAGATATGAATCACGAATATATGGTACTTAACTTTTCAGGAAGCAAGGTTGCAGCTTCAACCACAAAAGGTGTGGAATATTTATTTGATAGTGGCAGTCAAGAACAGCCTTTTGGTATACCGTTGAAGTTAGATGAAATTATCGGCATTAACATGAAAAGTAAGGCTTTTAAAGTTGGATTACTTTTCTTTGAACCACAATACGAGAAAGAACTGTATCAGATATTGAAAATTACTAATCCAGAAAATATTTTGAAAGACTGGGAAATTGAGGATATTTTACTGCATCCATCTTTTGATGGTTACAAGAAAATTCTTGCTATTAACGATGATATTGATTTTAGTCGAGTTGTTGGAGTAATGACGGGATTGCAAAATGCTTTTATTGATGTTCCCACTAAATCTAAAATTCTCATTTCC
>JAJMZR010014142.1:0-22322 GCA_023807225.1 Epidinium caudatum
AATCCCCAATCCCCAATCCCCATAAAATATAATTTAATATTGATATATAATATAATTTAAAAAGATTAAAAAAAATTAATTGAAAATAAAATTAATTATAATAAATAAATTTATTATTTGCAAAAATAAAATATATTAATATATTTAATCTATTATCAATGGAAGGCAATAAAGAATATTATGAAAAATTAATACAAAAAAATTTTATTTTCCCACCAACAGTATGCACATATGGAAATAATAAATTTGCTTTAAATAAGTATTCAAGAAACAAAAACACTCAATTTTGTTTTAGATGTACTAAAAATTCATGTAGAAAAATATTCTCTCTTCGACAAAATAATTTCTATGAATCTTTTAAATATTTAAAATTTTATGAATGTGAGCAACTATTTCAAAGCTTTATGCTTTCACAATTTAGTGCTGCAAAAGCAAAAGAATTTTTAAATGAAACAAAAAAAATAAATATTTCAATACGAAATATTCGTCTTTTTTTAGGGAAATAAGAAAAATAATATATAATTATTATTTAATCCAATATAATATTGATCTTTTTGCTGAAGAGAATGGACACAAGTATTATTCAATCGACGAATCTTTATTTATGCATGATGTAAATAAATCTCCATTATGGGTATTTGGTATGACCGATAATGAGAGTAAAGATTTTTGTTTAGTTGTTTCTGAGACAAGAGAATAAAATACACTCAAAGAATTTATTAGTAGATATATTCCAAAAGGTAATAATATAGTAACTAACGGATGGTCCGGTTACGAGTGGATGGATCAAGCATATTCTGGTTATACCTGATTTCAACATATACATGGCCAAAATGGTTTCGGTTATGGTATTGAATCTACAAGTCATGTAGAATCAATATGGGGACAGTTAAAAGCTAAAATAAAATCTAATTACTATATGTTTCCAAATATTGATTTTTTACATTATTTATGGGAGGCAGAATGGAAATTAAAAGTTAAAAATTTATCTTATGAAGATAAATTAAATGATTTTATGGAAATGTATACCTTATTAAAAAATATTGACAATATTGTTCCAGAATTTCGTACTAATTCTGAATTAAATATATATTAATTATTTATCTATATATTTAGGTAAATTTACTCAAGTAAGTTTTATTTATTTTCAAATTCGTTGATACTATTTATTCAGTTAGACTCTTAGATTATTATTTGGCTCCAATTGATACAGAATAATTGATATAGATAAATAATTGCTCCATATGCCAAAATGATACATCTCAATAACAAGATACAATTGATATTGATCAGTATCATTGGAACAATTATTGCTCATTATAATTTGATGTAAGTCATGAGATGAAAATTATATGCTATAATTCTATTTACCAATTCGGGCTTATATTTTATCCGACTTTATCGGGAACTTAATATTTAACCGTTTGCATTTTGTTACAATTTACTTAAATAAGGATTTAATGTTTCATTTATATAACGGAATTGAATTGACCATGGCCCCAAAGGCAATATTTACATTATACTATACTAGTGCAATGAATTATTCATGCTAAATATCTCATTTGTTGAATTAGCAAAAAGCTATCTTCCGGGATTTAAACTTGTATTACATGTCAGCAATAATATTATTAATATTATAGGGCTTATAAATTCCGACAGTTTTCAAATATTATAATGCAAAATATTCTGGCATTGGGACTTTAATCTAGTTTGAACCTGTAGAAGCAACATATGATCTAATCAGAAAATTTGACGAATTTTAAAGAGAAAAAAGAGATAATTAAATAATTTCAGATAATAATATGAATTTTAGATAAAAAGAATGGTAATTCGGTTTGAATTACCATTCTTTTTTTAAACTAATTTATATACCGAAGAAATCTAGTTGATCAGATAGTTCTGGTAGTTCTTCAGGATGATCTTTATAGAATTGGTCGATTTCTGCTTGTGAATGTGTTTCTTCTATGTTTTCTCCATAACATGGTATAATTCTTCCATGTTGATTATAAACTGTTTCTACGTATTTTTCTAAAACTTCTGGGTTGTGACCACAAATGATATCTTTACTTATGCTTGTGGGACCATCTTCTACAGAGCTAATATTTTTGTCAAATATTAAATAGTTTAGTATTCTAGAAAAAATTATACCATATGAATATTTTTCTGTTGTGTCCATTGTTTCTGTTGGATGTTGCTTTTTATATTTAATAGATTGATCAGTTAAATTTTGAATTTTATCAAGTGTCGGAGTGTTTTGAGGATTCTCTATATCTATTTCTTGGGCTGTATTAACATAAGAACTCACTCCGGAGTAATTTGTCATAACACCAACACACCTATTCTCAGATATTTTGTCAAAAGCCATAGCTTTTTTTCTTGGAACGGTCTCATCCAATAAGATAGTGATTTCTTCATCAGGCATATTTTCAAAATCTATATTGCGAGGAGCTTTGTTTGCATCGGAATGTGCAGCAGTTCCGGTTTTTTGAGCAATATATCTCATAAGTGACTGGAATTGTATTTCTATAGTACCAAATGGAGTATCAATATAAAAGAAAATAGCATACCATCCATTTTCTTTGGCAACAACTTTTATCGGCTTGGTACTAGGTTTTACACCTAATGCTTTTAGATATATTCCGGATTGGTATTTTTCATTAAATACATTTTTAAATTGAAATATTGCTGATGAATAAACCAATCTTTCTTCATAAGCTTCTTGGTATTTTGAAAGAATTCTTTCAAAATCTAATTTTGGATTTTGGTCAACTAATTTTCTAATTTTATCATTAGCTAAATTATGATTTCCATTTTCTTCATCTTTTTTATCGATTTTTTTTGCACTGACTAATAAATCTTCATATTGTTTAATCATATCATCAATTTCTTCGATTAATCTAGTGTTAGCAATTACAAACTTAGGAATAGCTATATCATCTCTCTCTTTTTTAGAGATTAAAAAGTTTTTGTATTCTTTAAATGAACATTTCGAAAGAAAATTAACGTAGTTTTCAATTTTTTGAGGTGGTAAATTTGATCTTGTTTCTTTCATTCTAGCAGACCATTGTTCTTTATGAGTTGTTCCTTTAGGAATATCGGTTTTACCTGTTAATCGTTGCTGAATATATTGTAATGAATCAAAATATTGGTCATATGAGCATGTCGCAAGATAATCAACATAATTATCAATTAGCTGTGGTGAAATATTTGGATTTTCTTGTTTTATTTCTGTAATTAAGCTTTCTTTCGAAACTGATTTACCAGAATAAATATTTTTTCCATTAATATGTTGATATACAAATTCTAATAATTGTTTATATGTTTCATATGAACACCTTGAAAGAAATGTGATATGGCCTTCAATAATCTCTGGTGGAATATTTGGTTTTTCTTCGCTTAATTTTGAAATCCAGGTATTTGCTTCAGTACCTATAGTTGTTTCTTTATTTAAGTTTTGTTGCATAGCTTGGAATGATTTTTTAGATAAAAAAGGTATTACTTTATCATTCAAATGATCTTGAATATTTTTTAATGATTCTTCGGAGATGAAGAGAGAACTATCACTTGTTTGGGTATCAGTGTAAATACGTCTTGTTTCTCTTAAGACTTCAAGTGCTTTTTGCGCATATTCCGTAAGTGAAATTGATAAATTAATTCTGTGAGGTTTTTCATTATTATATTCATAGTCACTTGAAAGATAATGATCATTTAAAAAATCATTATATTCAAAAAATTTGATTTGATGCTCTCTCCTATTTTTTATCATATAATCAAGACATTTGTTACCACGACTTTTAAGCATTGATGTAGGAGAAGCTGCTACAATTTTTCCAGCGAATAAATCAGTAATAGGTTGGCAATTAAAGGTATAAGAAATATTTCCTTTTTCATCATTATTTACGGTGGTTGATCCGTTTTTCCCTTCTTCAAAAAGATTTTCTTTTATTTTTAATCCAGTACTAAAAATTGATTTGTCTCTAAGAAATACTTTACTGTTTGGATCTAGTCCTTGGACCAAAAATCCAATTCCAATAATTGAAAAAACATTTTTTGTATATCTATCAATATCCGGATGCCTAAAAGCACGGCAAATTTGTCGGGATTTTGTTTTAGCAAAAAAATCAATTGCTTTTTGTTCCTCATATGATAGTTTAGAAATAGCTTGATCTATTGGATTTGTTTTTTTACCTGAATTCATTATTTCACCACCCTTATAACAATACGTATTTTATTATAACATAATAATCAATAAAATCAAACAATTGCTTAAATTAAAAACTTGTTATTAATAGTAAATATTTATTGCTTTTTGCGTCAGTTAATGATATAAAAAAGAATAGGAAAATAGGCTTATTGGGTCGTTTTTTTAGATTTTAAAAAATAGGAGATAAAAATGGGCTTTTTTGAAAAGTTAAAAAATGGACTAGGAAAAACAAAAGATAATTTTAGTGATAAATTAAATAATGTATTTAGCACATTTAGAAAAGTAGATGAGGATTTACTTGAAGAATTAGAAGAAATTCTTGTAATGTCAGATGTTGGAATGGAGACAGCTACATTAATAATAGATAAATTAAGACAGAGAGTAAAAAAAGAGAACTTAAAAGATGAAAATGAAGTAAGACAAGCGATTAAAGAAATAATGATAGAGATACTAGATGTTGAAAATCCAAGCTTAAATTTAGAAACAAAGCCATCAGTAATTTTGGTTATTGGGGTTAATGGAGTTGGAAAAACAACATCAATTGGAAAGATAGCAAATAATTTAGTAAAGAGTGGTAAAAAAGTTGTAATTGCAGCAGCTGATACATTTAGAGCAGCTGCAGTAGAACAATTAGAGATTTGGGCAAATCGCGCAGGAGCAGAAATAATTAAAAAGCCAGAAGGAGCAGATCCAGCATCAGTTGTATTTGATGCAATTAGATATACCAAAGAGAGTAATGCTGATGTTTTAATAATTGATACCGCTGGTAGATTGCACAATAAAAAACATTTAATGGATGAATTAGAAAAAATCAATAGAGTTATAGATAAAGAATTAGATGGTGCTAGCAAAGAATCACTAATTGTACTTGACGCCGAGACAGGTCAAAATGCCATTATGCAAGTTAAAGCTTTCAAAGAAACAACAAATATCACAGGAATTATTTTAACTAAGCTAGACGGAACAGCTAAGGGTGGTGTTGTATTTGGAATAGTTTCAGAGAATAAAATTCCGATCAAGTATATAGGAGTTGGTGAGCAAATAGATGATATGGAAGTATTTAATTCTTCTGATTTTGTAAATGCAATATTTGACTAATTTAAAAGAAGAGTATTGATAAAGGAGTTTGTTAATGGACGAAAAAAATGAAAATGATAATAATGAAATAAAATCTAATTCGAATGTGGCCACAGAAAATAAACAAATTACCAATAAAGTTAATTTTAGAAGAGTTAGAAGAATAATTGTATGCACAGTTCTAGCAATATTTGCAATATATTCGGCAATTGTAATTAGAGCAGATTATATAAATGCATTACAAATAAATGAAAAATTTACAAGTATTGTAGACTATAATGTTAAAGTGAAATATACAATTGGATTTGTTTCATTCGTTGTTATATTCTTAATTATTTTTATCAATAATTTAATTATTAAAGGTGGATTAAAAAGATTTTTTGACGAGGATAATGTCAAAATGCCTCGATTGATGAATAAAACGATCGCGACATTATTTGGTTTAGCTGGTGGATTAATTATACCTAATACGATTTTTAATAATTATAATTTATTTAAAAATGCTACAGCCTTTGGAGGAAGCCCGGACCCAATATTTGGATTTGATATAGGGTATTATATGTTTAAGCTTCCATTTTATGAATTAATGATAAAAATCTTTATAGTAATATGGGCAATATTAATCATATATACAGCTTTATATTATATATTGGTACTTAATACGAATCTTGATGGTGTGTCTAGTGAAACTTTAAAAAATAGCAGATTAATCAAACAATTAGAATTTTACGTAGTAATGATAGTATTTGGAGTTATAGGTTCAATTATTTGTTATTCATTAAATGTATTAACCCAAACTATGATTACAATTGGTGGAGCTAAAAAAGTAGGTCTTACAGGAGCCGGAGCCGCAGATGTTAAAATTAAATTGTGGGGCTATTGGATTTTGTGTGTAATAATACTATTCTCTGTTTTAAGATTGATTAGGTGTATTAATAAACAAAATTTCAAAAAGGGAATGATTTCAACAATAATAGTTCCAATATATTTAATATGTATGTTTGTTGCTTTAGTAGTTTATAAAAATGTTAATCTAAAAAATAACCAATTGGGAAAAGAAAGTGAGTATATTTCATACAATATAGAAAATACAAAAGAAGCTTATGGAATAGATATTGTCCAAAGTACAATTGAGAATTCTGATGCAATTACTGATGAAGAGGTACAAAGAAATACTTCATTGATAAATAACATTCCAGTTATCTCAACAGATGTTATTTATAAAATGATTGATAATCAAAAAGATAATAGTATTTATTATGAATATGAGCATACACAAATTGCTACATATGCTATTAATGGTGATAATAAGATGGTTTATATTACACCAAGAGAAATTGATAGTGCAGACTCAGGTAGTTTTACAAATAAGACATATAAGTATACTCATGGTTACTCTGCAATTATTAATTCTGTAAATGACTATGATGGTGATGGATATTCAGAATATTTATCTAGTGATTATACAACAGAGCAAAACCCACTTAAGATAACTCAGCCAAGAATTTATTTTGGACTTAATTCTAATAGCATAATAGCTGTAAATACTGATTTTGGAAAAGAATATGATTATCCAATTACAGCTACAACAAATGCTGAAAATGTATATGATGGAAAGGCTGGATTAAATTTAGGCTTTTGGGATAGGTTTGTTTTAGGAATAACAAATGGAAGTTTAAGAATAGCATTTATAAATAATTTAAATGAAGACTCAAAAATAATATCAAATACTAATGTGCTAGATAGAGTAAAAAGCATATTTCCATATATAGAATATGATAGCAAACCATATTTAGTTGTTTCAAATGAAGGGCGCCTATTATGGGTAATTGATGGTTATACAATTTCAAATAAATATCCATATTCTCAAATAACTGAAGCCAAAGGTCCAAATGGATATTCAGAAAAGATTAATTATATTAGAAATTCTGTAAAAGTTTTAATTGATGCTTATGATGGAACTACTAATTTTTATATAACAGATGATACAGATCCAATTATTGTTTTATACAAAAATATGTATCCTGATTTATTTACAAATGAAGCTATACCAGATAGCATTTCAAAACATTTTATATATCCAAAATATTTATATGAACTACAATCAAAAGTTATTGAGATTTATCACGACGTAAATAGTGATACATTGTATAGATTAGAGGATTTATGGGAAATTACACCAACAATTACAAACTCTACTTCAACTAAGTCTAATAATGTTAATACTAGTATGAAACCGTACTATTCAATATTTAAAACTACTAATGAATCTAGTGATTATGGTTGGATTATAATGTATAACAAATATTCAAAGCAAAATATTACATCATATTTAGTTGGAACATGTGAAAATGGAAATAATAAATTGAAGCTTTATAAATTTGCATCAAATAATAATGTAGTAGGTATTGCTCAATTAAATAATCAAATAGAGCAAGATGAAACAATTGCAAGTGAACTTGAAAAGCTGAATACATCTGGAACTAAGCTGACTCGTGAAATAAAAATAGTTCCAATTAATGATACTTTGCTATATATTGAGCCAATTTATCAAGTTTTATTAAATGTTTCAAATGATACACCAGTATTAAAAAAGGTTATTGTTGCATCAGGAAACAGGGTAGCTATTGGAGATAATTTGAGCCAAGCGCTAGCAAATTTATTCACAAGTGAAGCGGTAGATATCAATGTATTAGATTTGAATGATATGTCAGGCATTATTGATACTATCATCCAACAAAACGATAATTTGACAGAGTCAATGTCAAGTAACGATATGGAACAATTCGGAAAAAATGTTGATAAATTGAGAGACTTAATAAATCAATTAAAGACAGCGAGAGAAAAGGAAAAAGAAGAAGAGGCTAAAAACGAAATCGCAAATAACACAACTAATACAACCGAGACAAATAGTATTTTTTCAAGTACTAATGAAGTATCAAATAATGTAAGATAAAAAAGATTAATAAAGGGGGAGATTATGAATATACCAAACAAATTAACTGTATTGAGAGTTATTTTAGTACCAATATTTATATTGGTTGCTTACATTGGAATTCCAGGAGCAATACTTGGAATATCAAATACTTTTTGGGTAATGAATATCATATTTATTATTGCATCAATCACAGATAAGCTAGATGGATCAATTGCTAGAAAGCATAATCTGGTGACAGATTTTGGAAAATTTTTAGACCCAATTGCAGATAAAATTTTAGTTTTATCTGCACTTATAATGCTTGTTGAATTTGGAAAAATTCCAGCATGGATTCCAATAATTGTATTATCTAGAGAATTTTTAGTATCAGGCTATAGACTAGTTGCAGCTCAAAGCAGTGGGAAAGTAATTGCTGCGAATATATGGGGGAAAGTTAAAACTGTTACGCAAATGATTGCAATAATTTTAATGTTTATAGATCAATATAATTTCTTCGACTTTATAGCAAAACATGGAGAGATGAATGTATTTGCAATTATACTAAATGTTGTTTCTTCTGTTTTAATGTTAGTTTCAGTAATTGCAACAATTTTCTCTGGATGGAATTATTTAAAAGGTGGCAAAGATTTACTTAAAGATGCATAAAAATTAGAAAAGATTGTGAGGAAGTTCTCATGAAAACAATTGATATAGTTGATGAAAATAATGTGCTCACAGGTGAGCAAGCTGAATGTAAAGAAGCTTTGGCAAACAATATGTGGCACAGAGAAGTAGCAATTATTTTGATGAATAATCAAGAAAGAATTTTGATGATGAAAAATGATTCTGACCTTTGGACTACTCCAACCGGAGTGGTTGAATCTGGTGAAGGACCAATATTTTCAGCGGTTAGAGTAGCAAGTAAGAAGTTTGAAATGAAAGTATCTAATTCGGACTTAAAACTATTATTAGTTACCAAAAGTCAAGATGAAAGTGACCATAGCTACAAATACTATTACTTATTAAAAGGCGACTATAAATTATCAGAGATGGAACTTAAAATTGGAAATGATACTAAAATTAGGTTTATGTCATTTGATGATATTATGGAAAAATTTGCAGCAGGTGATGAAGTTTTTGATACTTTCTTGAAGAATGATTTTGTTGAAATAATAAATGCATACAAAAAAAGAATGATTGAAAAATATGATTAATTCGTAGGTGGAAAAGTGGATAAAGATAGAGCTAAAAAAAGAATTGAGGAATTAAATAGATTAACCAAGTATTACGCAGCTAGGTATTATGATGACGATGAGCCAGAAATAAGTGACTTTGAATATGATATGTTGATGCTTGAGCTTAGAAATCTAGAAAAAGAATTTCCTGAATTTGTTGAAAGTGATTCATTAACTCAACACGTGGGTGGACACGTTAAAGAAGGATTTCAAAAAGTAGAACATGAAGTACCACTTCAAAGTTTGCAAGATATTTTTACTTTTGATGAATTATATGAATTTGATGAAAGAGTAAAAAAGACTTTAGAGGTAGATAGCGTAGACTACGTTGTAGAGACTAAGATTGATGGCTTAAGTACAAGCTTAGAATATGTAGATGGTGTGTTTGTAAGAGGAGCTACTAGAGGAAATGGTAATGTTGGAGAAGATGTTACTGAAAATTTAAAAACAATCAAAAGCATTCCTAAAAAGTTAAAAGAGCCAATTACAATTACAGTTCGTGGTGAAGTATTTATTGGTAAAAAAGAGTTTGAAGAAATGAACCAAATTCGTGAAGAAGAGGAAAAGCCACTATTTGCAAATGCTAGAAATGCTGCAGCCGGTTCACTTCGCCAATTAGATAGCAAAATCACAGCAGAAAGACCATTAGATATTTTTATATTCAATGTGCAAAAATGTGATTCAAAACAATTTACATCACATGCAGATGCTTTAAAGTATTTAGCTGATATAGGATTTAATGTAAATCCAGTAGTAAAAAGATGCAAAACAATTGAAGAGTGCATTGATGCTATTAATTCAATTGGTGATAATCGCGATGAATTAAGCTTTGGAATAGATGGTGCAGTTGTAAAAGTTGATAATTTAAGACAAAGAGAAATTTTGGGAACAAATTATAAAACTCCAAAGTGGGCAATTGCATATAAGTATCCACCAGAGAAAAAGGAAACCAAACTAAAAGATATAGTACTTCAAGTTGGAAGAACAGGGGCTATTACACCACTTGCAATATTGGAACCAGTCAAAGTAGCAGGTTCTACAATTTCAAAGACAACCCTTCATAACGAAGATTTTATTAAAGAAAAAGATTTGATGATTGGGGACGTTGTTGTAATTCAAAAAGCAGGTGACGTTATTCCAGAAATAGTTGAAGTAATTAAAGATAAAAGAGATGGAACTCAAGTTCCATTTAATATGCCAGATAAATGCCCAGTATGTGGAGCATTGGCAGTAAGACCTGAAGGCGAATCAATTCGAAGATGTATAGGAATTGAATGCCCTGCAAAACAATATCGTAGTATAATTCATTTTGCATCTCGCGAAGCTATGAACATAATGGGACTAGGTGACAATATAATTGATACATTTTTGGAAAAAGGCTTTATCAAAAATATTGCAGATATATATACATTAACATTTGAGCAAGTTGCATCACTAAAAAAGAATGGTGCAAAATTTGCACAAAATATGATTGATAGCATTGAAAATAGCAAGTCTAACGAGTTCTACAGATTAATCAATGGACTTGGCATCAGAAATATTGGAGTAAAAGCATCAAAGCAACTTGCAAAAAAGTTTAAAAATATTGATAACCTAATGAATGCAACCGTGGAAGAATTGTTAGAGATGTATGATATGGGTGAGATTATGGCAAAGAGTTTAGTGGAATTTTTTGCTCAAGATCAAACTCATGATTTAATAAATAAATTTAAATCATATGGCCTAAATTTGGAATACCAAGAAGAAGCTGGAAGTGATAATCGTTTTGAAGGCATGACATTTGTATTAACCGGAGCATTAGATAAATATACAAGAAAAGATGCAGAAGACATAATTGAAAAATTTGGGGGCAAAACTTCATCATCAGTTTCTAAAAAAACAACTTATGTACTATCTGGAGAAGATAGTGGAAGTAAGCTAGAAAAAGCAAAAGAACTAGGTGTTAGAATAATTAGCGAGAAAGATTTTGATGATATGATTAGCTAAAGGAGCTAGAATGGATAAGAATTACACATTTGAGTATTTTTTTGAGGATTTGAAAAATGGTTTTCAAATATATTATTCATACTTAAATTGCAGATTTTTAATTTATAAAATGAATAAAAATTGCTATAGAGTTGATTTGATTGAAGCACCACCAAAGAGTCCAATGCAACAAACTCAAATCTATACATTAAAAATGGTTAAAGAAATTTTTCCATATATGGAAAATATCCAATATAAATCTGGATTAGAAGGATTAGTATAAGGAGCTAAATAATGAACGAAGATAATTTGATGAGACCAGAACTTGAAGATTCTTCAGAAATGATACAAGAGTACTCTCTAAGACCACAAAGTCTAAATGAGTACATTGGCCAAACTAGAGTAAAAGAAAATATGCGTATATATATTGAAGCCGCCAAAGGAAGAGGCGAAGCTCTAGACCATGTATTATTGTATGGACCTCCAGGACTAGGAAAAACAACACTTTCAAATATTATAGCAAACGAAATGAATTCAAAAATAAGAATTACATCAGGTCCTGCAATTGATAAGCCAGGAGATTTGGCATCAATACTTACAACTTTAAATGAAAATGATATTTTGTTTATTGACGAGATACATAGAATTAATAAAAATATAGAAGAAATCTTATATCCAGCACTTGAAGATTTTTGCCTAGACATCATATTAGGCAAAGGTCCATCTGCTAAAAATATAAGACTTAACATACCACACTTTACATTAATTGGTGCAACCACAAGAGTGGGTAATCTTTCAACACCGCTATATGACAGATTTGGAATAGTTGAAAGATTAGATTTATATTCAAGTGACGATTTGAAAAAAATTGTTATGCGTTCAAGCGGAATACTAGATGTTGAAATAGATGAAGAAGCTGCATTGGAGATTGCAAGGCGTTCAAGGGGAACCCCAAGAATCGCAAATAGATTATTAAAAAGAGTTAGAGACTATGCATCAGTTATAGGCGATGGAAAGCTAGATATTGATATCACAAGAATGGCTCTAAAAAAATTAGAAATTGATGACTTAGGATTAGATAATATTGATAAAAAGTTACTAACCACGATTATCAAATTATACAAAGGTGGTCCTGTTGGAATCGAAACAATTGCAGCAACAATTAACGAGGAAGTAAATACAATAGAGGACGTGTATGAACCATATCTAATGCAAATTGGTTTTTTAGCCAGAACGCCACGCGGAAGAATCGTAACACCACTTGCATATGAGCATCTAGGAATTGAGCAAAATAACGAATGATAATTATTAGGAGATAATAAATGAAATATTTTGTTGATATTTGTTTAATAATTATATTTTTATTAATTGTATGGCTTCAAAAAAAAGAAAAAATGAAAAAGATGACTGCTACTATTATTAATATAATAGTAGTAGCCATTTTTGTTGAACTTACAATATTTAATATCAAATCATATAGATTTATGTTTGATACAGATAGAGGAGAAAAAGAGTATACATATAGCCAATTAGAAGTTAATGCTAATAAAACAGAGTATACAATTAGAAATGCTGGAGAAGTAAAATCAATTTATTTGGAGATAGAAGACGAAGATGCTATTCCTGAGTATTCAATCAAATATTCGGATCAAATGATTTCAAATAATACATTGCCAGCCAAAAGATATGTAGATGGTGTAAATAGTACAAAGTATACATCAGTTTCATTTGCAGGTGATGTTAAGTCATTAACGATAGTTTTTGCAGAGAGACAATCTGTTGAAAAAATTGTTATTAATAAGTATATCCCAATGACGATTAGTATTTTAAGGATAATAATTGTTAGTACGATTATATTTGGTTTTTATTCATTAAAAACTCACAAGTTTTGGAATGAACCATTTAGTGAAAAAAATGTGATTCATGCAGAAATATTATTTATTACTTTAGCAATTTCTATTATGTTGTGTTACTTTTTCTGCATCTACAATGGAAGTGAAAATACAGATGTATATACAAAAGAATTTGTCGAAAGTTTAGCCAATTATAAATTAGCATTGGAAGTAGAGCCAAGTGAAGAATTATTAGATCTAGAAAATCCGTATGATTATTCTCAAAGGGAAAGCTTGGGAGATGTAGGAAATAATTTATATGGCAGACCATATTTATATGACACCGCACTATTTAATGGAAAATACTATGTATATTTTGGCGTATTGCCAGCAATATTATTATTTTTACCATTTTATTTGATTACTAATACATTTTTATTAGCAAAATATGGGGTGCTTATATTTGCGATTCTTACAATGGTAGTTGCAGTTAAACTAATAAAAGCAATTTATATGAAATGGTTTAAACATTTACCATTTAAATTATTAGAAGCGGCTGAAATAATTTTCTTATTTGGAATTGGAATTTATTCAACAATAACAGCTCCAAGATTTTATGAAGTAATTGCAATGTCCGGATTATTCTTTGCAATGCTTGGAGTGTATTTTATTATTACATTGGAAGAACATAAGGATTCAAAAAATATACGATTGTTCTGGGGATGCTTCTCACTAGCATTAGCAGTAGCATGTAGGCCAACCCAATTATTCACAACATTGATTGTAATACCATTTATAGTAAATATTATAAAACAAGCCAATGAACTAGATAAAACAAAAAAAGATGGAAAACATGGAGAATTAATTGGGACTTTAGCAAATATATTGATTCCATACATGTTTGTTGGAATTATATTAATGAATTATAATTATGCACGATTTGGAAGTCCATTTGACTTTGGAGAAAAATATCAATTAACATTATACAACGCCCAAGAGTCAGGGATAAATCTATTTGCAACATTCCAAGGAATAATTACAGCATTATTTAATTTACCATTATTCAAGATGGAATTTCCATTTGTAACATCACATCAATTGAGCTTACCAACATATTCACATCTGTATGTGGAAGATATTTCAGCAGGATTATTTTTCTTAAGTCCAATTTGCTTTATGGCATTTGGAATAAAAAGATTTATTAAGCAATGCCATAAAGAAAGCAAATCTGACAAAGAATTATTAGTACTTACAATTAATTTGTTAATAGTAGCGATGATTGTTTTAGCTTTTACAGTTGTTAAAGCAGGATTTACTATTAGATATTTATTAGATTTTGGTTGGATGATAGTATTGGCATCAATTATTATTTTCTTTAAGAACTATGAATCATATCATCATGCCGAAAGCAAAAAAATATTGGAAAAAGTAATTATTATAATTGCATGCTTTACACTTGTATATAACTTTTTACAAGGCTTTAATGGTGATGCATACAATAGAGGGATTCAAAGATTTAATCCAATGATGTTTGAAAAGATTAAAAATATATTTATGTTTTGGCAATAGGAGTAAAAAATGAAGTTATTATTACATGCATGTTGTGCACCTTGTAGTGTGTACTGTATAGATACATTGCGTAGCAAAGGAATAGAGCCAGATGTGTATTGGTATAATCCTAATATACATCCATACAAGGAGTACGAAGCAAGAAGAGATTGCTTAATTGAATATACAAAATCAATTAACGTAAATTGCATAGTTGAAGATGAATATGGACTAGATGAATTTTGTAAAAATGTATCTAACAATTTAAATTCTAGATGTGTAGATTATTGTTATCCAGTTCGCATGAGAAAAACATTTGAATATGCTAAAGAACATGGATATGCTGCCGTTTCTACTACTTTGTTGTACAGTATTTATCAAAAGCATGAAGCAATAAAAAGTATATGTGAGAAATTGAGTGAAGAATTTGGAATAGATTTTTATTATGAAGATTTTCGTGTCGGATTTTGGGAAGGGCACGAAAAGGCAAAAGAAGTCGGATTATATATGCAAAAGTATTGTGGATGTATTTTTTCAGAAGAGGACAGATATTATTACCACCGAAAGGATAAATTAAATGTGCCAGAAGGATTTGAATGGAAGAAATAATATTCTATGTAAAGCAGGGCTTTGATAAATATGAAAAGACAATAAAAAATTTCTTTATAGATAATTATAAAGAAGAAATAATAGATGGAGATACAATTTGAGTAATAAACTGTATTTTTAGGAAAGAAATTATAATTACGCTAGAAGATA
The DNA here is from genome assembly GCA_023807225.1 of Epidinium caudatum. Classification (NCBI taxonomy): domain Eukaryota; phylum Ciliophora; class Litostomatea; order Entodiniomorphida; family Ophryoscolecidae; genus Epidinium; species Epidinium caudatum. Next base: position 15,538 of record JAJMZR010014142.1, read on the forward strand.
AAAGAAAAATGAAAATTGCAATTAATAGTTTGAATTGGAGGAATAAAAAGTGAATCATAATGAACGAAAATTTTATAAAGAAAATTTAATGGAGGTTTTACACACTACGTTAAATCCTTATGAACCAGGAGTTGTGAGAATTCATTTAGTACCCGCAAAATATAAACCTTTTGGATATTCATCTAGTGTTGCAATTTTAAACGGTAAAGATATTCTGCCATTGACATTGCCATGGACTATTTTATTAGCGTGTTTTATTAAAGAGGTAAATAAATATGGTGGAGAAGAGATTACGAACAGACAATTAGAAGATATTATGGATTCTGTAACAGAAAAGATGAGTTGGATTTACCCTTACACTGCAATAGAATTATTTCGTGAAGATATTGATATTATTTTATCAACTTTTATTGATATTGCTGAAGGAAGAGAACCGCAGGCGGAGATTGGTTATTTAACAATAGGAGAGTATGCAAATAAAATGCAGGCTCCTCATAGAATGGATTTGATGATTAGTAGCATGCAAAAAAAAAATCATTGGAATTGTAATCAAAAATGCATTCATTGCTATGCAGCAGGACAAAAGTTAGCAATGCAAAAAGAACTTTCAACACAAGAGTGGAAAATGCTAATTGATAAATGTAGAAAAGCTTGTATTCCACAGATTACTTTTACTGGTGGAGAGCCAACAATGCGAAATGATTTAGTGGAATTGGTAGAGTATTCAAAATGGTTTATTACAAGATTAAATACAAATGGTGTTTTATTAACACCTGAACTTTGTCATCAATTGTATGAAGCAAGCTTAGATAATGTTCAAATTACATTTTATTCTTCAAATAGAGAAAAACATAATTTATTAGTAGGGGCACCTAATTTTGAAAAAACAGTAGAAGGAATAAAAAATGCAATGAATGCAAGTCTTTCAGTAAGTATTAATACACCACTTTGTATATTAAATAAGGACTATGTAGAAACACTGAAATACTTACATGAATTAGGAATAACCTATGTAACTTGTTCTGGATTAATTATTTCTGGAAATGCTATGAAAGAAGATTCTGTAAAAACTCAATTAACGCATGATGAATTGTTAGATATTATTAAGGATGCTAAACAGTATTGCGACGAGAATTTAATGGAAATAAATTTTACTTCTCCAGGATGGCTTTTAGAAAAAGAACTAATAGAAATAGGTATGCAATTACCAAGTTGCGGTGCTTGTCTTAGCAATATGGCGATTGCACCGGATGGAGAAGTGATTCCATGTCAAAGCTGGCTTTCTGAAGAGGGCAGATTAGGTAATTTTTTAAATACAGAATGGAAGAATATTTGGAATAATCCAAAGTGTATTAAAATTAGGAAAGAAGCAAGAAAATCTTTAGGAAATTGCCCACTAAAAGATAAAAATTTACCGACGTCAAAAATGTAAAAAGAGGTGAGATAGTATGCAAATAAATGATGATAAAGAGAGAGTTTTTATTAAAGAGGAATACAAAAGTAGTAATGATGAAGTGATAAAATTAAATACAAAGAAGAACATTGCTATATTTTTAAAAGGCTGGTTAAAAGATCTTGCAAAACGCTTTTTGTTTTTTTGGGGACTCTGTGTAGCAATTATAGGATTTTCATTTTTAATGATAAATCTTTCTTCACATGATTTAGACGAAATATTAAATTATGAAATTATAGTAAATCCAAATGTTAATGATGCTTCTTTAGATATCGTTTATGACATCACATGGAAAGTATTAGATTCTACAACGCAAGGTCCTTTAACATGGGTTCAAATTGGTACACCAAATGAATTTTTTACCGCAGAACCTATAAGTGAAAATATAAAATCAATTAGAAAATATAGAAATACATATGTGCGTATTGACTTTAAGAAAGAATATTATAAAGGTGATGTAGTTCATTTTCAATATAAAATTCACAATAAAAATGTTAGCTATTTTGAAGATGGAAAATATGTTTTTGATTATACACCTGCATGGTTTACAGACGCTAAAGTAGATCATATAAAAATAAGCTGGCTAGCAGAAGGAGTTAAGTGTTTTTCTCCAAATAATATACGATTTGATGATAACGGCTACATGATAATGGAAAAAGAAAACCTGAAAAAAGGAAAAAAAGTTAATATAAAGTTAGAATATGAAGAAAATTATTTTAAAAATGCAATTAAATATAATAAACTAACAAAAGAAGAAACAAATGAATATAGTATCTATTCAATGTGGTGGATAATTATAGTTGCTGCTTTACCATATTTAGGAATATATCTGTTATTTGATTTTATTGCAAGTTTTTTATATGATTATCGACAAAATCGTGGATTTCGCAGTAGAACATTTAGACATCATCCAAGACCGATTAATTACGGAGGTGGTCGATTTCGGAGGTGGAGGTGGCTGTGCATGCGCATGTGCATGTGCATGTGCTGGAAGTGGTAGAGCCGGTTGCAGCCAAAAAGATTTTTATAAAACAAACTTGAAATACAAAAAACAGTCTTAGAAATTCATGCAGAAACAAAATTTGAGTATTTAATAAAAGAATAAAGCATAAAAGATTTATAACCAAAAGAACTTTGCGGATTTATTATACTGAAGAAATACATACGCAAATTTGTGCGGTTAAATAGAAAAATTTCAGAGGAAGATAGATACTACTATCACAAAAAAGATGCATTAAATGTGCCAGAGGGATTTGAGTGGAAAAGATAATAGTTTATTCTTATTGAAGAAATAATACTGAGTTGTAAGGAGAGTCAAAAAGTGTGCTTTAGTAATGAGAAAAAAGAACAGCTAATGAGAATAGTAATGCAAGAAGTTGAAGAAGCTATAAAAGAAGGTAATTCACCATTTGGCGCAATACTAATAGATGAAAATGGAAATATTGTTGAAAAAGCACATAATACAGCTAAGTCAATGTGTAATCCTGTTTTGCATGCAGAAATTAATTTGATTACAAAAGCATGTGAAAAGCTTAAAACAAGAGATTTATCAAAGTATTATATCATGTCAAATGCTTGGAGTTGTAGCATGTGTATGTCAGCATGTATTAAGGCAAAAATTCAAAACTATATTTATGGAGCACCAAGTGAAGCTGATATGAATCCCAATATAACAATTTTTGATATTCAGGAAAAATCTAATACTGCGCTAAATATTGAAACAGGAGTATTGCAAGAGGATTGTCAATTACAAATTGAGGAAGCGAGAAAAAAATAAAAGTAATAATAAATAAAGTAAAGGACGTAATAAAATGAAGGAAAATTTAACAGCAAAAGATGTATATAATGAATTAATGTCAAACAATGATATTTTAGATATATACACTCAAATAGAAGAAAATGAAATTAAAGAAGGAGGATGGAGCTTTCATAATTATGTACATGTTAAAAGTGTTACCCAGATAGCTGAAAAGATATTAAGAGATTTAAAGCTAGATGAAGATACTATTTATAAATGTAAAATAGCTTGTTTACTTCATGATGTTGGATGTACAGGTGGAAAGAAAGGTCATCCCCAAAGGAGTTATGAGTTTGCTAAAAAACTATTTGAAGAAAAAGGATGGGATTTTGATGGCTCAGATGAAGTGCTTGAAGCAATTAGAAATCATAGTGCAGGATTTGAAACTGATAGCATTGTGGGATTGTCGATAATTTTAGCTGACAAATTGGATATAAAAAAATCAAGAATCACAGAAGCCGGGGAACAAGTAATAGGTAATAGGCAATACAAACATATTGAAGATATTACCATTAATATTGAAAAAAATACATTAACAGTTAATTTTAAAACAGATGGCAAAATGGATATGAAAGAAGTAAACGAGTTTTACTTTACGCCGAAAGTTTTTAAAGCAATCGAAGCCTTTTCAAATAGATTACATTTAAAGTTTAATATTTTAATGGATGATAAAACATGGGAATTAGAAGAAGAGACAAGAAATCTTTAGTATAAGAAGAAAGGGTGTCTTTATAGCCTTAAAACAGTTTTAACCCAAAGGAGATTAAACATATGAAAAAAGTAGGTAAACTATTGATAGTATTATTGTTTACTATATTATCAATCTTAATACTACAAACAAAATCAAATGCAAATAGTATTAATAAAATTGATATGGATGTATATATAGATAATTATGGTAATGCAAGTATAACAGAAGTTTGGGATGCTAGCTTAACCCAAGGAACAGAAGGATATAGAACATATACTGAACTAGGAAACTCATCTATATCAAATTTTAGTGTTAGTGATGATTCTGGTAGAACATATGAAACAACATCATATTGGAGCACTAGTGCAAGCTTTGGTGATAAGTCATATAAATGTGGTATTAATCATATTTCAAATGGTGTTGAATTATGTTGGGGAATATCTGAATATGGAAGCAGAACCTATACATTAAAGTATGAAATAAGCAATTTTGTAACACAATATACAGATACTCAAGGAATTTATTTTAATTTCTTAAATATAGATCAAGTAGTTGGAGAGGCTACAATTTCAATTCATTCTGATACACCATTTTCATTAGACAACGCAAGAATATGGGCTTTTGGAAATGATGGAAGTATTAATTTTGTAGAAGGATGCATCTCGTTAGATTCAGGTGGTAGACTATCATCAAGTCAATATATGGTAGCTTTAGTAAGATTTCAAAGTAATATATTTACCACATCAAACACCTCTAATAAATCATTTGATGATATTTATGACTCTGCTTTTAGCGATGTTACGGATAGTGATTATAATAAAAATCAAAATATAAACGATGTTATAAACAAAGAAAAACCTGCAAAAAAGAAAATGGGAATTAAAGAATTAATATCATTTTTAATTACATTACCATTTCGTATAGTATTTAATCCTTTGTCTTGGATAATAGGTTTGGTGCTACTTAGAAAAGTAAAAGGAAAAACATGGTTTTGGGGTTCTGGTAAAGCATCAGGACAATTAAATTTTGGACAATATGGAAGAGTTTTACCTAATGATAGCCAAATAGAGTATTGGCGCGAAATACCATGCGATAAGGATTTAGTGAAAGCTTATTGGGTATGTTATGAGTATAGCGTGGTACCTGAATCAACACTACAAGAAGGAATTATTGGTGCCATCTTATTAAAATGGATAAAAAACGAATATATTACGGTATCAAAAACCAAAAAAGGATTATTTAGTTTTAAAGATAATAATTATGCTATTGATTTTACTAAAATGACACAAGGCGACAATAAGATAGAAAATGAATTATTTGAGATGTTAGTAAAAGCATCAGGAACTAACAAAATATTAGAGGCAAAAGAATTCTCAAAATGGAGTAAAAATCATTATAGTGAAGTAAATTATTGGTTTAGCAATATTAAGTATGAGGCAAAAGACCATTTAGAACAACAAGGTTTGATAACTACTAGAACAGAAGAGACGGAGGCAATGTTTGGAAGAACCAAAACAATCACAATTAAGGATGTTAGCCCACAATTAAGAGAAGAAGCAATTAGGATAAAAGGCCTAAAGAAATATTTGCTTGATTATAGTATGATACCTCAAAGAGAATATATTGAAGTACATCTTTGGGAAGAGTATTTAATATTTGCGCAATTATTAGGTATAGCAGATAAAGTTGAAGAACAATTTAGTAAATTATATCCTAACTTTAATCAAGAAACACATCTTAATACTGAACTTACAACAATTGCAATAAGAAATATGGCCAAGATATGTTATGATGGTGTTCAATATGGTGTAGCTAGAGCAAGTTCTAGTCACGATTATAGTGGCTCAAGCACAAGCTCTGGCGGAGGAGGAAGCAGCTATAGCAGCGGCGGCAGTTCATCAGGAGGATCATCAGGCGGCGGCTTTAGATAAAAGGGGACGTTCTTTTTTTGCTGCGTGATTAAAATTATAGCAGGTGTATTTGAGCCCAAAATCAAGTTTGATGAGATTTTAGTGTTGGAAACAATAATTTTGATGAACTACAAAATTGAGAAAATAATATTTGAACTTGACGAATTAAAAAAAGAGAGAGTAAAGAATGATGAAAATTGTAGGAGAAATATTATCGTTACTAGCGGCATTAACCTTAGCGTATTCTACATTTAGTAAAAAGAAGACTAAGATGATGTTTTGGCAAGCATCAAATGCATTGTTGTTCGGCTTATCAAACTTTTGCTTGGCAGGATATTCCGCAGTGGTAACCAGCGTACTAACATTTATAAGAAATGTATTGGTAGTAAAAAATAAATTAAATATAAAGATTACATTTATACTATGTGTACTTATGATAGGATTTGGACTATATGTTAATAATAATGGTGTTATAGGCTTATTTCCAATAATAGCTTCAGTTCAATATACAATTTGTGTATTTGCATTAAAATCTCCACAAAATTTGAGATGGTCATTACTAGCATATTTAGTACAATGGGAAGTTTTTAATTTTACAGTAGACGCATATCCGGTATTTATTATGGATATTGTAATAATAATTGTTACAATTATTAATATTATAAGATTTAGAAAAAGTGCTGAACAAAATAATTTAAATTTAAATCAGATTGCAACACCTTATTATAATGAAAAAACAAAAAAAGATGAAAATTAAGATAAGGAAAAATAATATGTACAAAGTAGGAATTATAGGACTTGGTTTTTTGGGAGGTTCATTAGCCAAAAGTTTAAAGTCAACAGATATAGTAGATGAAATAATAGCTTTTGATAAAAATATAGAAAGCTTGAAATTAGCTAAAGATGAAAATGTAATCAACGATTATTCAGAAA